>SNQJ01S0016508.1:101243-134056 GCA_010110895.2 Picea sitchensis
AATACAATCCTTTCCATTGGTGACATGAGTCTTGTTTGTTTCTTGTTCTTATGTCCTTATGCTCAATAGTTTAATTGTTCTTTCCTTTCCTAGTTTAATTCTTAGCTTAGTCTTTTATGTTTATTTTTCTAACCCTTTCTTTCACTGCTGTCTTTTTTAGCTAACCCAACTAAGCTTGTAAGCACCTCTGTTTTGCTCATTCAGGTGACAAAAGAGGCGCACCAGATTGATGACTCCATTGGGGAAAGGTATCAATTTCCTACCCCATTTGGGTTATTTTAGCTCTTATTTCTGTTTATTTAACCTGCAGGTGCCATGACCGGCCCAAGCCGACCTGCAAAACATCAAATTCAAAGATGAGTTGAGAGAATTTCATTCATAATTTTCTTCATGGCCGTGTGACAGTTGTGCGCAGGTTTATTGGTCCACAGTCGCGCATCATGCGCACATGCACCAAAATCATTGTATTACTCAGCGCCTTTTGCGCACCTGTGCCCAAAAATCTTTTTTAGTTCGCGCATTGGCGCCCAGTGCACCTCTGTCTACTCTGAGACACGTGCACCTGTGCAGAAAAATACACATTGTAAGCCTTTTTGTGATTTGTGAAAGCCCCCTAGCCTTCTTAAAGATGATTCCATGCATGTTGTAATCTGCACCACACTTAGTTCCCTCTCCATATAAAGGGATTAGTCAAAACACATAAGCACTTAGGGGGTTTAAAATCATTATTTCCTCTTTTTCTTTCATTTTTCCACATGGATGGCCCGCTTTGACTAAGAGTATACGTTGGAATCATTTGTAATCACATATAAAAATTGCATTGGGACAAGAAATTAGATATCAATCGTTGAGTATGCTTTTCTCTCGCGCTTCAAAGCGATCTTGAGAATCAGAAAGAGGTTGTAGGACAATTTCATCTCCCTTAAAAAGACAAAACCTTTAGGAGAGGACAACAACCCCCTCGGGACTCTTCTTAGTTTATTTTTCAAACATATCTCAAGATTGTAACGGGCCCATACATGCCCACATGCTACAAAGATAGGTCTGTGTTGAAAATTACTTTCTTAGATTAAATCACTAGGGAAGTTTAAAGGTTTTGTAATGGGCCCATACATGCCCACATGATCACAATCTAGGATAGTTTCAAAGCTTTCTTAGATTAAATCACATCAGAGAGTTAACGGAATAGTAAATGACCAACATGTCCACATGCTAATTTCCTAGGGATTTTTGAATTCCGCAAAGCTGTACCAATGACACATAGTAAATTAGGTAATCAACAATTGTAAGGACCAAGCGAAGTCCACTTGCAGCAAGGTGACACCTAAATTATTAAAAAATTGGCACACTTTCACTTGTTCACACACAAAGTCACTTCTCACTCACATAGTTTTCATCTTGAAACATGGAGGTTGAAGTAAGTTTCATCTAAAGGGATTCCGAAACACCCCACTCTTTTCTTGACGAAACTATCCACTCCCACTTAATTTCAACGAGATTGGCTCACACCCCCAATCTCTCAAACAACCACATCTAAATTTTTTCTAAAAAACTCACTAAGTTTTCCTCCATAGGAGGTGCCAAAATAAATCTTTTAGTCTAGGTAGGATTTCGGGGATAGGCATACAAATAACTCCCTGTTATTTGGTTCTCACATTTTCAAAACAATAGAAGTTGTCAAAATAGAGAACTTTAAATCCTCCAAGTCAAGTGTTCCTAACACCATAAGGCAGGGAGATACCCATGAAGGGTTGAAGGCCGAGGTCCGATTGTTCTGTGCATCCCCCCTTGAGGCACCCACCTCTTAGACGAGATCCAACCCGTGATCCATTTCTTAGGTTGAAAATCTGAATGCCTCACTTTGATTGAGGTACCTAGTGACCAAATTTTAGGACATCTACCCAAGTGACAATTGTGGGCTGCAATTGCACCTTGATTGGATTTTGTGCGGCTATTGGGAAATATCGCTAGCTCTTTCGGGATATGCACCCTCTACCCCTCATTATAACTGATTACTTCATCATTCACTAGTCCCTCTTCCAGTGGCTTCAGACCCCACTGTTGAGTACTATTGGAAGGTCCAGTGCTATTTGAGAGGAAGGAAATTACGTCTTTTAAGACATGAGCATTTGTTTTCTTTGTTCCCCCGCGTGGACAAAATCCACCTATCCACATATATGTTTCTTTATCAAAAGACTTTATGTATGATGCACTTCTGATTACATTTGATTTGGATATATATTATGTAAAGTTCAAAAATTGCAACAAAGGCTCTTGTTTATTTATTAATCTCACCACCATTCACACACATCCACTCAGCTAGTCGGACATCATAGGGGACCCACAGAGCCCTCGTCATTCCAGATGCTTGCTAAACCTCCCTCCTATTCTAGGAGGAGTTCCTAGTCTTGCCAACTCATCGACCCCACCTTCTCACACCCCTGTGAGTGCCACTGTCTCAGGATTTGATTTGCTTGGTTCCACCTTACTTGGGTCCAATTCCCAAGGTCCACCACCCACTCGCTCTTCTTCACACGAAAGCAGGAGGCCAACTTCCTCTCAAGGGGAAAGTACAAACCCACCTAGTCCCCCTCAAGGGTCAGGTTCACAAAACACTCACACCATGGCTGGAACTAATCCTCCACCACCACTCCAGATGCCATATTTGGCCTCTCTCAACATACCAGATCTAAGAAAACTCACAAATAATCCTATATTGCATGACCCCACATGGCCTGCAATGCCTACCAAACTACCTTAAGATATCCCCAAGTTTGAAGGAAAGGCAGGAGATGACCCTGCCAACCATGTCATGACTTTCCACTTATGGTGCTTTTCCAACAACATTATGGATGATTCCATCCGACTACGATTATTTCAACGCACACTCACTGGCCCATCAGCCAAGTGGTATGTAGACGAAAAATCAAGGTCCCATGCGACTTTCAAATCCTTGACCAAATCATTTTTGACCTTCTTCTAATTACCAATCCGTCATGACAATGGTCTTGAACTACTCTCTGATTTTAAACAAACCTTGACCACACATATTGCTGATCACATTCACGAGTGGCGTCGACGGCGTAGTTTGTGCAAAGCAGAAACCACCAAACAACAATGTCTCGATTGGTTTCTCAGATCACTTCTCTCTCTCCTCGGTAAAGAAGTGGCTTCCACCTTCCCTCAATCAGAAGAAGAAGCCATCAGTAAGGATCAACAATACGACCCCATCTATTCACAATCAGGATACTTGTATACAATACTCCCTGATCTCTCAAGACCAATTCCATTTGGCCAAGATAATCCTGGGATGTCTCACTCATCAAACAGATTGATTGGTACCACCACACACCACATCCGCAACCCCAACAACCACCAATGTATGGCACACCTCAATATCATCCGACATATGGAGGAACCCCTTATTATCCTCCACCCCCTTATCAACAACCATACCCTGTTTCCCTTCCTCCACCCATCAGTGGGCCACTGCCGATACCCACAATACACCCACCTATCCAAAAAAGTTCTGGTACTCCCTCTACCTCAACTTATACTCTAAGTACTAGCGAAAACACCACACCTTCCTATGTACCTTACGGATCGTTACCACAACATAATCTGTACTTTCCATTTCCTGGCCCTCCACAACCCATGGCTCCACCACTATGACACCCTCATGCTGGGGTTAATTTTGTTCAACCCTCTCCCATTCAACAATATCAAAATTTTGAACAGCTGAATATGACAAATCCAACTCATCAATTGAATAATTCCAAAAAGAAAGGAAAGAATCAGAGCAATAACAACCTAGGTCAAAACAGAAATCACCTCCAACAGAACCAACCTACTGGGGGCAACCAGAATCAAGGGGCTCAGAACCCCCAGGGGGGAAACAACAACATATGCCAAGGGAAAAATAACAATAACCTTCGAACCAACTTCCCCTGTGCACTTTGTGGTGAGTTCGGTCATTATACTCAGCATTGCCCCAAAATCGCTGATTTTAAATGAATGAAAGACTCAATGAATGGACCACATCCTCTAGCACCGCCTGCCCCTCAACATGCCCCACAACAATACGTGCAACAACCACCCCCAACCGTGCTGCAGAACCCCATTCCACACCAAGGAGTGATGAACACCCAATAGGACATGTAGCCTACCCCACCACAGTTGGGACAATATCTCAATCCAAGCAATCCCATAGATCGTACTATCCTCCTCACTAGTGAGGAATAAGTCCTTCTACAAACACGTAGTCGTCAATACCATGCACCCTCTGAGTCTCTTCCCATTCCCCCAGAAACAATCTCACCAACAATGGGATCCCCTTTGATGATCCCTCTCCCTAACACAGAAACACCTCTTCGCATCCCTCGCATCCCATTGTGCAGGAATGTCCACAACCCTCAGGCTAGGGCAGCTCATAACTACAGTTTGGTCGATGACTTGGCACAATCCCCGACTGCCATGTCAGTCTTAGAAGTACTTCAAAATTATCCCACTCAGCAGAAGTCATTACTTTCCGCCTTGGGGGCAGTCGAACCTGCGGATACTCAACTCATCACATTTGATCTCGATAGCGGAGAACCTCGCCTCCCCACTCTCATAGCTTTTCAAATCCCCGTTAAAATTCATAACATTACAGTTCATCGGTGCATCATTGATGAAGGTGCGTCCACATGCATCATGTCCAAGTCGGTATGGCAGAAACTTGGTTCCCCCAAACTCATACCATCTGCCATTACCTTAAGAGCTTATGATGGACGACCATCTTCTCCCGAAGGGCTCTTCCAAAATGTCCCTGTCGAACTCGGGGGCAAGACCATTCTCATTGACATTGAAGTTATCGATGCCCCACTCGATTACAATATCTTGTTCGGTCGTAGCTACATGTACGCTATGAAGGCAGTTGCCTCTTTCGTCTTTTGAACCATGATGTTCCCCCATCACGGGAAGATCATTACCATTGATCAAGTTTCACATTATGATCCTAACCCTTCTGCCAACATCGATAACATTCTCCCTTTCGTGCACACTAATCCTGAGGCTTACCCACTCATCGAGATGGGGCCTAGAGTTTTCAAAGACCCATCCTTGTTAGGAACTTACCATGGTGCACCACCACTCATTCATCCTTCCAATCAGGTATGTGTCGTCTCATCCAAAGGAACTGACATTGAGGATACCCTTCCTCCCAGTGAGGCTTGTCTTATATCTAACATCCCACTAGTCGCAGAGCTCCTCCCTCAAGAATCTCTTGCGAACTCGTCAACTCCACTAGTTCACGATTTCACCTCACCCCAAGGCCATATCCCAGTTTGGGAGATAGTTCCCCAAGCCATTACTCAAATCCCTTTCTTTTACCCCCCACCAGGTGTACAATCTTTCCAGGTTGCTACAACGCTTACCCTTCCTAATATGGTACTGACAATCCCAGTTTGGTATTTACATCCACCTGAGATGGTTCCTCAACCATCCCTCCCTCCCCAAACAGAAGGAATCCCGATGCATATTCCCATACTCACTCCCACCATACCCCCTACACCCCCACCCACTAACCCGCCTGCTACAACCGGGGGTAGGTGAAAGAAGAAGGAGCCCACAGCTCTACTTCCCCCACACATCCAACCTCCTTGCGTGCTATGCGAGAAAGACAAACACCCCACCAACAAATTCCCATCTCTCTTCGAGTTACGTAATCTCATCCAACTCCCTCGAGCACCACCACTGCTCATTGCTTCCTCTAGTATTGCCTCTATCTCACAGAACACAAGTAACAAAGAACTGCGAACCAAATTCACATGCGCCGTCTGTTCAGAATATGGCCATTACACACACCGCTATCCAGTGTTACCTCAATTCTGACAAACACTAACAACTGTATGCCAGAGCTTTCATCACACACCCACCCCAACTCTTGTCACCGACATCCATTATGTCGCAAACTCAGTCAATGAACGTATGAGATGCCCTTGCTCTCTCTGCGAATCCCTAGATCATTTCACATATCAATGTCCTATAATCATTGAATATAGGCAACGCCAAGTGACCCTCATTCAAACTCTTACAACCCCTATAGAATTGATGATTAATGCTAACCCATCACTAGAGATTCTTCATATTATTTCTCCTGAGCCAGAAGCACTCCCTACTCCGCCATGGTTCTTGGATGACTTATACGAGGATTTACCCCCAAATCCCCCCAATTCTCTCGTTCATTTCCCCACATAAAATTTACACCCAACTACCATTTATAACCCTCAGTATCTCGATATTTGGTTTATGTCGAGCGAACCATCGCAATCTCATTGCATCATCCCTCCTTCTTCTTCACCACCAGAAGATAACCACATGGTGACAGTCACCGATATCACTCTTTTAGATCCCTTGTATTCCCGATAATTCCACTGTGACGAGGACATACTCGAGGAATTAACCACCCCCGACTACCCATGGGATGCACTACACCATAGAGCACTCTTCCTTTCACAGGAAGCCTTCATGCCTCCTAACCAACACCCCATATACACAGTCGAAACTAAGGATTTTATCCCATCAGGGCATATCGACTGGTTCAACAACCCCATCCCTGCCCTTGACACTTTTGAAGAAGGCAATATGGCCAAAATTTCCCCTACCACCAAAATCGATATTTCCATAAAAAATGGAGTCATCGAGGAAATCACCATTGGCGCCGCATGCATTCCTGAAGAAATCACCGCCTACAAAGCCCTCTTCCAAGAGTACTGGGATATTTTTGATTGGTCATACACATGAATGCCTAGCCTTGATCCCTCTATTGTCGAACATCGCATAGACACTTGGCCTGATATCACATAAGTTCCCCAAAAACAATGATCGCTACACCCATCCAAAGCAGCGGCCATCAAAACCGAGATTGAAAAATTAAGCGCGGTTGGATTCATCTACCCCATCGCCTATACCTCATGGGTCTCCAACCCTATCCCCGTTAACAAAAAACAGGGCACCATCCGTGTATGCACGGACTTTGTGATCTCAATCACTCCTGTCCCAAAGACAACTTTCCAATGCCTTTCATCGACCAAATTATCGACAACTGCACAGGCCACGAGGCTTTATCCTTCATGGATGGTTTCTCTGGCTATAACCAAATCCAAATTCATTCAGCTGATCAATACAAGACCGCATTCACCACCCCTTGGGGTACTTTTGCATATTGTGTCATGCCTTTTGGCCTAAAAAATGTTGGCGCAACTTTCCAACGGGCTATGATATACATTTTTCATGATCTGGTTCATATAATCCTCGCATACTTGGACGACCTCACATCTCGATCCAAAAAACGTGCTCAACATCTTGATGATTTACGAATCATCTTCCAAAGGTGTCATCAGTACAACATCTACTTAAACCCCCTCAAGTGCGTGTTCTACGTCACTGTCGGGCGCCTCCTCAGATTCATCGTTTCCCAAAGCGGTATTACCGTGGATCCCCTCAAAGTCCAAGCCATCACATAAATTCCACCCCCTCGGAATTTACGCCAACTCCAGAGCCTACAAGGAAAAGCTAAATTTTTACGGCGATTTGTTCCAGACTATGCCACTCGAGCACATGGTTTCCTTCGCTTACTACGCCACGACATCCCATTCCACTGGGATGAACATGCCCAAAATGCTTTCGACGATATTAAAATGGCACTGTCCAATGCCCCTTTAATTAGTTCACCCAACTATAATCGCGACTATATCCTCTACATATCAGCCTCAACTGTCTCAGTAGCAGGAGTTCTCATTCAAATAAGAGATGATGATCGTGAGCATGTCATTTACTATATTAGTAAAAACCTCTCAGGTCCACCCTTGAAATACAATCACGAAGAGAAACTAGCCCTTGCAGTTGTCCTTGCAGTCCAGAAACTGCGCCATTACATTCTGCTTCGCACAACCAAAGTCATAGTAGATTCCAACCCCATGCAATACTTGCTCAGTCGTCATCAAATTAACGGTAAATTTGCCCAATGGATCGTTATCCTTCAGGAGTACGATCTCGAATTTGCAACACTCAAGAGCAAGAAATCTCTCATCCTCGCCGAACTCGTCACAACTTTCCCCTTCGATACTACCAGTTCCCCCATCAATACCGACTTTCCCGATGAACATCTCTTTTACATCCGCTCGGATGATTTTTGGTACGACAATCTCCTTGTCTACCTCCAAACCCAAAATTTCGGTAACCACCTCTCACGAGATGATCGTCAATGTATTCTCCATCAGGCCCCCCGCTATCTCCTCATCAGAGATGTCTTATATCGGCAATGGGTCAACACCATACTCCGTCGATACTTGACTATTGACGAGGCCAATCGAGTCTTGAATGACTGCCACAACGACACTTGCGGGGGCCACCTTTTAAGGATGTCCACCTCTCAGAAAATCATCCACGCAGGTTACTTCTGGCCTACATTATTTCACGATTGCATTCATGCTGTGAAGCGATGCGATAAATGTCAGCTTTATGCCAACAAAGCAAGAGCACCACCTGCTCTTCTACACCCAGTCATTATTGCAGGCCCCTTTTGTAAATGGGGGATCGACTTCATGACTTGCAACCCTCCATCCAACAATGGACACAAATACATCGTCGTACCAGTCGATTACTTCACAAAGTGAGATGAAGCCATGCCTACCTTCAACAACACCGCTGACACCGCAACACGTTTTTTCTTTAATCACGTCATATCCCGCTTTGGAGTACCACTCCAACTAGTCTCTGATTACGGGAAACATTTCGAGAATGAGATTTTCATCGAACTCTCATCTTGGTTAGGATTCTCCCACGAGTTCGCCTCACCATATTACCCTCAGTCCAACGGATAGGTTGAAGCATTTAACAAGGTCCACAAGACCATGTTACAACGCACGGTTAACAAACATAAGACCAATTGACATCATATGTTATTTTTCGCGCTATGGGCTTACCATACGACCGTCAAAACGACCACTGGTTTCACACCATTTCATTTATTCCATGGGGTCAAGGCCACTCTTCCTATCGAGAGAGAAATTCCCACCTTACGCACTACAATAGAGCTATTACCCGACACTGCTCCAAAGGAGCAACGTTTGCTGAACTTAGAGTCCCTGGATGAAGATCGTCGATCTTCATTACAGAACAATGAGGCATCCAAAAAATGGTCAAAAGCCACCTTTGATCACCATGTCAACCTTCGCTCATTTCACAAAGGCGACCTCGCCCTTACTTACGATATCGCTCACGATACCCTCGGTCATGGAAAATTCGAGTCACTGTGGCATGGCCCTTACATTATCCAACATTGCCTCACTAAAGGTGCATACATCCTGGCTTCCCCCGAGGGCCTCTCTCTCAAATAACCCGTCAACGGGTTGTACTTAAAATAAATTTTACGCCTGAGCATAGCCATTCTACACTAGGTTATTTTCTTTTGTAGTGTTTTTAATCTTTTTTTTCCACACCTCACGTCTAAACTATCATTTGTGTTATTGACAGATACCTCCTCCATCAGCCTACCACATCGGTTACGCCGACGGTGTCGGTCGTTGGACACATAATCTCACTTTGGCTGCTTGGGCCCTCTATTCCCCCTCACATGAACTGCTCCACTCCAGTGGCATATGTTTGGGCTCCACAACCAACAACCAAGCCGAGTACACTGCCGTCATTGGTCTCCTCGCTGATGCCAACCATCATCGATTTCGTCACCTTAGCGTCTTACTTGACTCCCAACTAGTCGTCCTTCAACTCAACAATGTGTACCATGTCCGTGATCCTTGCCTCTTTCGCAAATACCTGCAAGTTAGACTTTTATCTCGACATTTTGATTTCATTACATTTACACATATTCCAAGACAATTTAATCAAATCACAGATAACCTGGCTACCATTATACTAGATTGACATATATCACATCAAGACACCTTTACACACACATAAACCATCAGAATTCTGTCACAACATATAGATTAGACATCATACACAACATTAAAAAATTCTCACACACATGTGAACATCACACAGACCCCAAAATAAATATCCATATATATATATATATCGGTCAAATGTGCCATCAAAATGTTTACACAAAAATAGAGTACATCCTGTACAAAATCGGTAGGCCAGTGAACCACCTCGATACAAAACTGGTGTTACCACACCAAATGGGCTCACCGACCTATATAATATACAAAAATACACACAAAGACACTCATGGTGCCTCTAGAGCACCACCACCTGGCCCTCCCTCAGGAGGTGGTGCCCCACCTGCTATCGGTCCCTCCGGATCTGGAGGTAATCGCCCAGTCATCGCAGCACCTGCTACTGCTTCTAGCCGAACCACGATCCGCCACATCAATGGAAATCCCACACACTGCTCTAGGAAACCCTCGTCCTGGATACGGGACCACATGCCCTCAGACACCCCCTGTAGCACCGCCTCCAAGCAGCGGCAAATATCCTCAAAATATCCCCTGGCCTCGGCCAGAGGAGCATGTGATGGCCCTGCAACAGGGTCGTCGAAATGACGTCTCCTAGCCACTCTCTCATCGCCAGCTGGTCTCACCTCAACATCCTCGCTTCGTYGTCTCTCTCCTGCCCGCGRCTCTCTCCGCAGAGGCCTCACCAACCCCTGACGAGCCGACGCTCTAACCAAATCAACCTCACGCCCGYGAGGTCCCACATCTAGACATACAAACAAATAAAGGATAGCGTCAACATCCATCTATACATAATACACATGCTATACTATCTAAATATCAAAACATAAAAAAATCACATCATACCTTGGTGGTCAAACACCTCTCCTGGYGGTAACACCATCTCCGGATCACCCCGAAAGTCCACCCCATAGTACGGATACTGCAGTATGATCTGCGACATCTGCCACCACACCTGTGTATCCTCGGCCATGAAAAAATGGCCACCCTCCCCACCACYGTGCCRAATGAAAATCCTAGACCACCGCATCAGTCGCGTCTCTCGCGCACCAGGTGCGCCCAATAACACTCTAGGGCGCAACATCGACACCCTCTCCAAATACCATGCAACCAAGATGGACGCAAAAGCGAACTCCCCTGAGTTCGCGACCTGACACCTATTGAGCTGCCCTACCATATTGGCATGAAGCATCAAGCCCTAGGTAAAATTCTCTCCTGTCAGTGCCCTCCCCATAATCCTCATCTGACCACCATTGATCCGCTGAGTCGCGAGGGACCCATATACCCTCACAACCATCGCTGCTACACAACGATGAACTAGGGCATCCATAGCCCTGATACTCATCACAGATCCCGACATAAAATCATCCCTCGTATAGTACCTCCGGCCTAAGGTAGCCAAATGCCCATCCCTAGTTAATACGGGCTCCGTCAGTAAGGGCGTTCCTCAAAAAGGGAGCCTAGTCAGAAAATATACATCCTCCACCACAGTGAAGGCCATCTTCTCACCCCGCACCATAAAACAATGCATATTCAAACTCCACATCCAGATCAAGAACTGCAGGAGGTACTCCTGGGCCCGTATCAAGGGGCACTCAAAGAACTTCAGCAGCCCACAAGCTGCCAAGTGTCACGAACCGCCGGCTCCTCAATGGCCATAGCCTCCTTGAGCTGTGACCAATCCCTCTCTCTCCAGTGAACCAACATCGTCCAAATGATCACCTGCAACCACATAATCTAGTTCTCGATCAACCATCTCAAACATAAACACATTAACATCTCCAAAAAAGATAAGTTTTTCACCCGTCAGCTTTGCCCCCAAGGCGCGATTGTTTAACCCCACAGGCGCGCACACATGCGCGCCTGTTAACCCCACAGGCGCACACACATGTGCGCCTGTTCATCCCACAGGCGTGCACATATGCGCGGCTGTCGACCATACAGGGGCGCCTTCATGCGCCCCTGTCACATATAGAGGCATGCATCATAGCGTGCCTGTTCACTACACAACTGTGCACTCATGCACAACTGTTTAAATTACAAGCGCACATACCATGCACGCCTGTTTCCTCCATTAGGGTGCCCTCGTGTGTGGATATCCACAAAACAGGTGCACACCCATGCACGTATATTTCCCGATCGTCCATGCACTAGGGGTCCCACACCCACAAAACCTCCTCTACAACCCTTTGTACAGGCCCTGCCCAAAAATAGAAACCCTAATTCTATGCAGGACGATAAGACAACTAACCTGAATCTCGCTGGTCCTGAATCGACCGCCTTGTCCTCCCAGAATATCCAAATCTCCTCTGAATATCTCTCGTCCAATCACTGTAACAGTAGGTACAAATGAGGTGGCAATGTGGGCCCTACAACTATATATAGTCCTTTTTGCCAAACTTCCAGACTCCATTCTGGGAGCTCTGGACATCCGTTTTTCGATCCGTCTTCAGCCACGGGATCAACACCTCATCCTCTACATCAAGATAGTCCCCGAGACATTTTTCATCCTTAGCCTCCAGGGAGCCTTTTTTCCATACCCCGTCCAGGTACGCATGCTCATGTTCAAAGTTATCAAATAAATGATTATATGTTTAATTATCTTCAGATATTGTTTATGTCAGGTATTTGGTTGTCATGTGTGAAGGTACTTGGTCATCACACACCAGCATGACGCCTTCAGGTATATAATCAACACTGGCATGTAATCATTCCCTCTGAATCTCAATTGCATCTCTAATCACACCCTCTGAAATTTGCCTTTAGGGTCCCTATATCCGGCTCTGTAGTACTGTCACCTCCACTGCATTTTGGGTACTATCACCCGGTACCACTCTCCCCTACATGAGTTGTCCCATTCATATCCCCTTTCAGCACTTTGAAACTAATGCTGTTTTAAACCTTTAGGGATGGGAGTCCCGATAGTATTACATCATGTCGCAAATCAGCCACATACTTCTTCTCCTCATTTTGCTAGCCTACCCAATGGACTCCCAGGGCACTTCCTCACGGTTTTATTTTAACTGCACTCTCGCAACACCATTTACCATCCATTTCATCCACCGCTGGTTTGCCCATCTTCAGACTGCCCTCCATACATTGCCCTAATACAGAAACCCGCCTATGGGGCCCCAACCCTCCACTTGTTTTTTACACCAACTTGCGCCATCCTCAGGCCAAGCCATCTTACACTAGGACACCCGTTTCTGTATTTGCATTATTATCCCCACTAATTTTTTAATTCTTTTTGTAATTAAGCCGTTGTTTCCAACATTTTACATAGCTTTTTGTCGTCACCTTTGGCGACCTTCTTGGAAAATGCAACCCATGTCTCCCTTGGTTGGGGCATTCCTTATCACCTACTCCTGTTGACATCGTCCATAAACCCCGAGTATCCCACATGCCACCTACCTCTGCTCTCAGAGTTTGTTCACTTTGTCTCGCCTCTGACACAACTTATCCCACGTCTCGTTGTCCCCCTGATACTCGACCTCGTTGAACGGTTGCGACCACTTATACTTCACATATATCCCCAACCAAGGGCAGTCTTGAGTCTCCACGCATCTTGACTTCGTCCATGTACCTCCTCAATTCCTAACCTCACCTAGTGGATTTCACGAAGCCCTTTGCTTCTTGGAGTCGCGTCTCCCTTTTTGTCGACATCAGTACAGTTTCCAGAAGGGTGACAATATCTTGACTCTCATTACCTTTACAATGAGGAGTCTTGGACGACACAGGGAGAACCATCATTTCTCTCTGTTGTCGTTGACCCCAATAACATTCGACTTCAACACTTTCTCATGTTACGGTGGGTATTACTTTGTGACTATTGTAGTTCTTTTTTATATTTTCCGAAGAACTATGAACTTTGTTGGGCTATCAATGCTCACAGAATCTGTGATGCTTCTTATAGGTATCATTGCCTACTGTTCAAAGTATGTTCCTCATCATAATTGTCCTCTGCCTTTATCAAAATTTCCCCTGAGGGCGCTGCAGTTGTCTACATCAACACACAGTTTCAGTTACTGTACAACACCCTTTTTTTTGAGTTACATGACACGAGCATGGGGCATACCCACCTCGTTTGTACACAATTTATTTTACACACCTTGCGAAAGGTTGGGTCCTACAGGTTCTCTTCTCCTTCCAACGGGCCACTCTTGATAGTCTCACTATCTCTCTTTCTTACAATGATACTCTTAGTAGAAAAAACATTGATCAATTTTGGATATCCGTATGCTCCTAACCTCATCTATCAGGGGGCATCTGTTATCACTGAAATTTCGTCCGCAAATGGTTACAGGAATCCAACATCTTCAAACAGCTATGAGTCCACCCATGGACCAGAATTACCAAAAAAACATTTCCAAAAGGTCCAAAACTATAAAACCAATTATAAAATCAAGATGCGCTATGACTACACAGGGCGTGTGCGCACATGCGCCATCCAGAAACGTAGGAAAATAACACATGTGCACGATGCATGACTATGGATGCTAAAAGCCGTGCACACCTGATAACGATGCATTTATGAGGTTGGTCGACCTTCCACCTACTTCTGGTTCACCTTCCAAGTCGATTTGACATCCAAATCTCTGCTGGATCTGGCTGGGTGGCTGGTCAAAGACTTAAAGGTGCCCTAAACAACCCCTTTTCACACTAAAAGCTGGTTGCACAATACCTCAAAGTGGTGCTATAAAACAACGCCATGGGTACACTACATTTTCAAGGAATTCATTTGCAAGGTTATGCTGCTGCTATTCTCTTGGGGAATCCTCTTTTCTCATCAAGAGCATACTAGCACCATTCCATTTGGGCAATCCACATCACCTTTTGAGTGGGTTAGCTTGAGATTCTTTCACCATTTCTTTCAAGTTTTCAAGTTGTAAGAAGAGCTTAATCTTGGGGGTTCAAGAGCCCTCCCTTGGAGGAATAAGGGACCCAAAGTCCCATTTCTTCTCGGTGTTTTCTTTTCACTAATACAATCCTTTCCATTGGGGACATGAGTCTCGTTTGTTTCTTGTTCTTATGTCCTTATGCTCAATAGTTTAGTTGTTCTTTCCTTTCCTAGTTTAATTCTTAGCTTAGTCTTTTATGTTTATTTTTCTAACGCTTTCTTTCACTGCTGTCTTTCTTAGCTAACCCAACTAAGCTTGTAAACACCTCTATTTTGCTCATTCAGGTGACAAAAGAGGCGCAACATCATACATATTTTATGAAAACCATGATTCATTGTTAAATTCTCATGCTATAGATCGTGAAATTCTCTAGTATTTATCTACCTTGTTTCAAGCATATTTATTTTGACTTTGAGCTATCTTTATAATAGATTTAGTACTTGTTCTAATGCTGATATATACTGTCATTTATTGTTGCAAATTTGGGGCAACAATCTTAGCTTGCTGATCCAACTAACATATGATACTGCATAGTGGCTTTTCATTCTGTCTCGGGTAGGTACAAATTTCTCAGTAATTCATCCAAGACTCTGGCAACCTCAAGCAACCTAAGACTCATTATAAACCTTCCATTTCCATCTAGAATATTAACCTTTATGGGCTTTACTCTCTCTATCTTCACTTTCACACCCCTTTCCCCTAGGTTCACTGAGATAACCTCCCTAGAGCAACCTAGTCACCCTTTAAGTGTGAGACCTATATCGAGGTGATATTGGGTATAGTGTCCTTAATTTTTCGCCACTTGGTGGTTGGGTTGATATTTTCCCCAGCGTTACCGGTATTGATAACACAACCTATAGACATTGCATTGTGAAACCACCACGTTGAAGTTATTGTCCTTAATGGCATATATGAGCTTCTAGAACACGCGTTTCTAAGCTGTTAGAACACAAACACTCTCATTATTAGATATCAACTCCCATGCGTTTCTAAGCTGTTAGAACACAAACACTCTCATTATTAGATATCAACTCCCATGTTTCATCTATCATGACACTTCTCTCGAGCATGCAAATAAATGCCACAACAACTTGCAGTTTATGATTTGAAGACATATCTGCTACATACTTTATTATTTCATTAAATGTCACCTTTTCTCAAATGAAATCGACCTCTCATTACACGTACTCTTTCTGGATATCACACAAAGCCTCAATTTTACTTAGTAGGGTCTCTGTTCTAATTATTGTTTAACCATGAAATCACATGGGAACTTCATGGAAACTTAAAGCTTTATGTGTACCAAACATAGATCAACGCTATAACCAATCTGAATTCATCTCGAGGACACAATATCTATTAGACCCATCATGATATCTAATGGTAGATCACTACACATGCAGACTTATCCAAATATTTCTTCCAACAACACTTCACTTTGTACAATAGAACTATATATTTCCACACATTTCACACTGAGATGAAATATTGGTCGACAGATAGAAACCATGGTCAAAATATAATGAATTCTCACCTTTACACCATTGTATTTTTGAGCCCAATCTAGAATCAAACACTAGACCTAATTAGTAGATCCTTTTGAAAGAAACTGTTTTATTAATAGCTATCAAAACAACAACAGTGCATGCATATCAAATTCATATCACATTTCCTCTTCCATGCCGTCCTCTAGCTCCATTTTCTCTATTTTTTAACTAGAGTGGGAAATTGTACCGCGCCATGTTGAAAATGGGTGAATCCTTCCCTTTATTCCCACGACAACCTTATGTATATCAACAAGAACCAACGATCTCATTCACGTCCATTTCTTTCTAGTAGTAACAATAATCGATCAACATTAGATCGCTACAGTTGCTAGTAGTCTCCCCTTCATGGTGCATGCCACTGTTTTTTTTTGTTGACATTGATTGGAAAATGACAATGGTTGAAAAAACAAATACAACATGATTTCCTTGCGATAACCAACAATGACTGCTCTAATTGGAAATACAATGTGATATCCACATGAGCTCCAAGAATGTATCACTCCTACGTCTTCCTCATGAATACAACTATATAACGTGGGATCTCTCCACTCAAATGGCTGTTAAAATCATCTCTTCCTCTTCGAAAATGGTACCACAAACAATTTCCCTTCTTTCCCTTCACCTTGCTATGATACCAAATGATAGCATCAGAGGCGCAACTGCAAAAACAAATCACACACACTAACTATGCAAAGCAAGTACAATGGAGATACGTTCTCCAAACCCTTGAAGGGAAAGTTTTATTAAACTATCATTCCTCAATGTTTCATTATTGTACAAATGGTCCCTTTATATAATATGAGGTGACCATAACTAATAAATCATAATTTGGAAATTAGTTCAACTATTTGCAACAATATCTCCCTAACTATTTATTATGATCTATGTTAGGTAGCTAGAAAGGTAGTAGTGGGGGCCCAGATGGCCCATAGTGATAATAATGGAGACCATTCAATGTAAGGTGGACTAGGTCCACTATATTATTAAATAAGATCCACTATGGTAGTTAGATATAATAAATGGGTAGTTAGATATAATAAATGTAAGATGACTTCTTAGAAGGTTCTACTTCTAGAAGATTCCTCCTCTATAATGTTCTTAGGTGATGGTAGCACTATATAAAGAGGTTCAAGTAATGTAAGGGGATATGAACATAAATATTGTGTTTGGAGTTGAAGCTCATTAGGAGGAAGCCCCCTCGAAGAGGCAAGTGAACATGAGAGGATCCCTTCCATAATATGATCCATTGTATGGTGTTGTCCTACCCTAAGGGTTTGATAATAATAAATGAGATTTTGCATATTAATATTGTATACATTTTGTGGTGATTTTGTATTCAGTCTCTGGTTTTTAACAAGTGGTATCAGATCACTTTCCTTGGCAGACATTGTGGGCAATTTTTTTTTATTTTTGCAGATTTTTTTTTCGGAGAAGAAAAAAGAGGGCCACGACATTCCAGAAAATTTTCGTATATTTATTTGAAAAATTTGCAGAAACAGGTTGTAGATATGATTTCCTCTCATAAAAACACCCAATTTGAAAAAACAAATCGTCTGAAACGGAGTCCGGGAAGTCAAGATATTGAAGTTTTAAAATATGCAAATTTTCAGGGTTTTTTCCGCGGACGTCGACGCGATTTTTTTTTTTTTTATTTATGTAGAATATGGAGGTCGAATTTGCCCAAACAAATTATAGATCTAAGTTCCTCTCACAATTTCACCTTATTTCAAAAAAAAAAATGCCGAAATGGAGTCCGGGAAGTGAAGTTATGAGCATTTTAAATTCAACAGTTTTTTAGGGTTTTTCCAGAAAAAGCCACGATTTTCTGCAGTAACTTATTGTTCTATTTTTTGGGTTTTTTCATGACGGTTTCGGGACCGAAGAGTTCATAGGGTGATCAGATGGATATTTTCTCTCAAAACCTCAAAGAAATTCTACAAATTACTGAAGCATTCAAATCCCAATTGTATGACACATTGGATGCTAGATTGCATGACCTTGCAAATGGCCTCAATGATAGTTTTCGTAGTATTCAAGATTCATTGGATAACATGCAAGAGTTATTTATTATGGACATCAGGGATGAATATAATCAAGAAATATATGCTTGGTATGATTTTGAGGTAGATTGTGATGATTGGTATATGGATAGTTTTCATTTATGGGATGACAACCACTTTCATATTTTATTTGATGATTTTAATCCACCTTTTGTAGAGAGCATCAATGTGACAAATCGAGAGCCAATGATTATTACCAGTGTCCATCTTGCATATTCTATAGTGGTATTATTCATTTCAGATTCTTCCATGACACTTTTCCACTATGTGGATGGATCTTCTTATTTGGATCCACATGACAAGTGTCAGTATGTGGAGCATCATTTTGAGTTGGTTATTGGGTTCCAAAATCTTCCACAGGGAGTTCACGTGAGCACTTGGACATGGGACCCATGCTTACAATGGTGGTTGGACTACTTCAACATGGTGGATTTCCTTTCTACATGGGACCTTGGTTCTCCAGTCTTCTTCAACATGATGGCTTTCCTTTCTACATGGGACCTTGGTTCTCCAGTCTTCTTCAAAATTATGGTCCACAATTATCCATGGGACCCTGGTATATGGTTGTACATCAACCGTTGATGACAACGCTTTCATAAGGGGGATAAAATGTTAGGTAGCTAGAGAGGTAGTAGTGGGGGCCCAGAGGGCCCATAATGATAATAGTGGAGACCATTCAATGTAAGGTGGACTAGGTCCACTATATTATTAAATAAGGAACACTATGGTAGTTAGATATAATAAATGAGTAGTTAGATATAATAAATGTAAGATGACTTCTTAGAAGGTTCTACTTCTAGAAGATTCCTCCTCTATAATGTTCTTAGGTGATGGTAGCACTATATAAAGAGGTTCAAGTAATGTAATGGGATATGAAGAGAAATATTGTGTTTGAAGTTGAAGTTCATTAGGAGAAATCCCCCTCGAAGAGGCAAGTGAACATGAGAGGATCCCTTCCATAATAGGATCCATTGTATGGTGTTGCCCTACCTTAAGGGTTTGATAATAATAAATGAGATTTTGCATATTAATCTTGTATGTATGTTGTGGTGCTTTTGTATCCAGTCTTTGGTTCTTAACAATCTCTCCATAACCTCTCCATGATTCTCTCAACAATCATCATTCCAATATTCACTCAATTCTCTCCATGCCTCATTCCTACGTAGACTTTCTAGAATAATTATTAAATTTTCCATCATATTATTCATTAAACAATGTAAGTAGGAATTATTCCTTCCTTAAGCTGGTCCCTTCTTCATCTTCTAGGTTCTTTGTCTTCATCTTTTGTCTTCCACAATCTTTGTTCTTTATTCTCAATCCTCTTTCTCTAGTACTTGAAAACATAAACATTGTTGAAGTCCATATAAAAAGTAACCATCCACTGGAATACATGGGTTTCCAATGACTGTATCCATCGGTTATATAGGAAACTCTTTCTCATACATGGCTCGTTAACCATTCTACTGCCATGCATCTGCATAACTGTATATGTTATTCCCCTATATAATAATCATAATCACCCTCATCTTGGGTTTTTGACATACTCGTATTCATGCTCTTGATGCTCCTACATCAAAGAATCTCTTAGCTTCCTTCCACCAACTTGCCAAAATATTTCTCACATCATTTTTCCATAAAAATCATTCACAAAGAGGTTAACTAAATGAAATTTAGGTTTTGGAAACCTATAATATTTTTTAATTACTTAGCTAGGAAATATACCACACATTGGCATTTCTCATCTACAATCATACTCTTCTTTAAATCTGTGTTGTCAATGATCTACTCAATAGCCTTATAATAAGGCATCATAGGGTCTCTCATTGAAATAGAGTGCAAGCGCCACTTTCTTATGTTGATGCAAACCTTGTCATTAGTTTCCCTCATGGTAGGGGAACTATGGGGAACTACATCTGAATAGTCCTCTAGATATAACTTTTGGTATATCTCATTCCACCTTCGAAAAGGGATTTGATTTCCTATGCTAGCTTCAATACCTTTGAATATTGACCACGATAGATGATCCTAAGGTATAGGGAATTTAATTATGGGATTGCATTATTCTAATGGATCCTCAATATATTTTGACTTCTTTTGGGAAGCTTCCCCTATTTCTTTAGGTTTCCCTCTAAAAGATTTAGTAGGGGGTCTAACAGAGGTTTTCCTTGGTGGCATTTTACCTATACCATAACATAATATAAACTGAATAAGAAGTAACACTATTGTTCAAGCAACGATAATTCATAGCAACTTGTTACTCAAAACATGGTTATACTATATTTTAAAATAAAATCTAGTATGAATCTGATTATACTAACCGTTGAGCATAAATCAATTATAAATAAAAATGATAAGAAATGAGAGATATGAATTTCCACTACCAGAGTATACTTTTCAATTGATCGCTAGGCTTAATTTTATCCCAATCATGAAGCATACATTCATGTTAAAGAAAACTTTCAACACTGGAAACATACTTGTGATGTAGGATAACCAAAAAAATTGCAATGAAAACCCATAGGTGTGAACACTTCCGACTAGCTTCGACATAAATTCCAACTCATCACACATAAAAAAACAATAGAGTACACTGTTTGCAAAAAAACACTTAAACCAGAAATTGGCACTTGCTACTTAACAAACCAAGCTCTAATAGAAGAATCCAATAGACAACACTTGACTCTTAATCAAACTGCTCAAATTCATGTGAATATGGTTCGATTGATGAACTAATTTCAAAATTTAAAATGAAATCACCCAAATCTGGCGCTATGATTAACAAATATGTACTAAACCGAATTGGATAACCAGAATCCTAAAAATTGAATGTTGATTAAACATTTCATCTTCCAAATCAGTGAATTTATGGTAGTTGGAATTTCTATCGATGATTTCCAATCACTTTCCTTTTTGTAAAGTTTTACAAGACAATGATCAAAAAGTGAATTTTGGCTAGTGATAGTATGACACCTTGAGAATCATGCAAGACGAGGTCGCCGATTAGGATTTCAATCAGTGAAAAATGTAAGTCTTAAAAACAACATAGTGAAACCTATCATCGGTGTGAAAATAATCTTTGTAATAGTTTCCCTCTTCTAATGTTTCATTTGAGCAAAGTGCAAAGTGATCAGAAACAATTACCTACCGATGAAATGGTTTTACTTTGGATCATGATATGCATCAACAACTTCAATTCACTTTCTCATCGGTGCTTTAGTTTTACTTTCTTATTGGTGTGTGGATTTCATTCACAATGGCACATGAAACCTCTTTGACATTGGTGCAATCCTTTCACTTTTGTATCGATGCCTACATTCCACTTTACCATCATTGCGTAACCTGGTTTCCTATCGATGATGAAAACTAACTTTGGTACAATGATGAGAGTTATTCAAACTCGTCAATAAAATATATTTCAGTTCCAAATAAGATTAGGGAATTGAAAAATTTAGTTTTCTCAATTCTTAAGATGATTGCTGAACTATATGATAGGCACAAAATCATCAAAACAAAAAATGCAAAAAATATTTGCTAAATCAAAGAAAAAGTGGTACCCACAATTTTAAAATTTTAGGGTGTGTTGTGGACTCAACATGTTCCCCCTATTATTCTCCCTTGGGTACTGTTGACGGGGCAAGAATTCCTTGCAACAGTAAGGGGTACTCCCCAATACACGATCCCAATTAGACTATGCATTGTTTGGTTTAGAAGACTCATCTGGATTTTGGACCAGCTTCCATTAATGGTTATGAGGGTGAATGGTTGGATGGTTATGCGAATGAAGATGTATATGAATACTATCTAAAATCATAACACAAATATAATCTACTCTATCCTATCCTATCCTAGCTAGGAGAAAACTATCATAACCAAATGAGTAGTGGAAATGAAACTAACTGTACAGATAAATTCAATCAGATAGCTATTATGAAGAAGTAAAGTTAGACAACATATGCACACAAATACATAACTAGAATAGTCTCGATCAAATTATCGCATATATTAACAACTCATATGCTCAGGACAATAAACATGATAAAGAATAACAAAGATGTAATAAAAATAACGATTGCTAAGAAAAATATATAGGAAACAACATATTCTTATAGCCCATGTAAACAATAGACAATCTGCTGAAAATAGTTTAAAACAAACAAAAATGCACATAAGTCCTTCTCTCTGTCAAAACTAGCCATGAGGGCTTCTCAATATTAATTAACACAATATTTCCTTCGAAAATAGTTTCTTGAGTGTATACAATGCTTGAAGAGCCCCCTCAAAATGGGTATCTTCCTTTATTTACACAACTATTACTAACTAGTGAAAATGACTTATTGGATTCCTCAAGAAGCAGCTATAAAAACTTTTCAACTTCCCTTACAAGTTGTTTGACATGTGTAAGAGTAAAGACAAAATTGAAAGTGGTTGGAAAAAAACAAAATAGAATACAGTTAACAACAAATTTGAATTTGCTATGTTGTCTTATCTACGTGTTCTTGTCCCTGATGTAGGTTGTCCAAATGCCTAACTCATCGTAGAGCGATATAATTTTGCGATAATATAGTTATTCAAGAGATTCCTTGTGCATGGTTGTGTTGTCATTGAGGGTCTGCATGTCTTTTGCTAAGGTATCCATGAATTCCTAGATCATGGTGTGGACTTTGGTAGGCTATATCAGATGCTTCTCAATCAAATCCATTGTCACTTTTGTGGCTGCTTTGGCCATGTCTCACTCGTGACTTTTGCTTTTCTATATTTTCTCGAGAATGTTTTCCATGATGATGGTCTTCCAAGGCTCTTCTAAGGGAGGGAGACAACATTTTCATATTAAAAAAATTGCTTCTTAGCATAGTTGTGAACATATTTCCATTGAGCCGGTTGTCTCTTTGTCTTCTCTCTTCCTGGCTTGTTGGCAGCGGTCAATCAAATAGTAATCAATGTTTCTTTCTATGTTTGATGGGCGAGGAAGCTCGACTGACACGCCTATGTTCTCAACGATCCATCTATCAATATCGCCTACACCTTACCGGATAGTGTTGAACTCGACGTTCTTGGATTGTGCTTGGACATGTTGTTCCATTATGGTGGCTGCCATTTGTTGGAAAAGGTGCAAGTGGGAATACATATTTGTGATGGATTCTTCCATCTTTGCCCTGACTTTTTCTGCACTTTCCTTGAATTCCTTCATGCTTCCTTAGTCTATTCTTACTTTTCAGAGCTATTCCTCCAACTCTGTGATCCTAGCATCCTTTTCCTGGTTCTGGAGATACAAATTGTTAATGTTATGTTTCATTTCCATGGTGAAGGAAGTGCCAACAAAGGCTATGGAAATTGGATCATCCCAAAATTTCCTATCACCGGGGTTTTTGTGATGATGGAAAAAGGGTTTCCCCCTGTGATCAGAACATTTCATAATTGTTGTTGCACGATGCGTCTAGTTTCTTTGTCGTGCTTGAACTTTTTTAGGTTCGACACTCTTCTTGGTTTATATCAAGTGTGAATTCCAAGATCCATCTCGATGAATTGAGTATGACTACTGGCACCTCTTGTTGATATCTTAAAGATAATGGTGTCCATCAATGATGCATCATTGGTCCGAGATTCTTCATCTTTCTTACGCTGTTCCTCCTCTACTACCTTGGCTACAACTTCATTTGTTGATTTTTGTGTCATTTATGCCGCTACTACTACTTCTGCTATAACTCTTTCAACTACTACCTTTTGTTTAGCTTCATCTTCTTTCTCAACAACCACCTTTTCTTCTGCTTCTGCTTTAGTTGGTGGTGCTTCTACTGCATCATCATCTTTTTCCTTGACTATGGCTTCATCCATTTTTCTCTTCTTTTCTGTGGCATCTTCCTTATTTTTGTGGACTCTTTTTTTCTTTGTTCTCTTCTTGTCTGTTGTTGTTTATTCTTCTTTCGCTGATCTGGAATGCACAGATGTGGTTGCAGTAGATGCCTTTGTTGTTTCATGTTCTTCTTCTTTTATTCGAGCTTCCTCATGTTCTCTTTATTCATCGGAAATCCTTCCGATGGGTTTGCATTTCTTCCTAGCAATGACTTCATCATAAGTTTGTGCCCTCCAATGCACTTCTTCTTCTTCCCAAACGACCAAAGTGTATTCCAATGGGATGCGATATTTATTAAAGTGTTCCTTGAACACTTTATTTGGGTCATGCCTCCTAAATATCTCTTCTCCGAAGTGGTATGAAAGAAACATATTCACTTCATCCTGGGCCTTCTTGGTGTTTTCTAATGCATAGGAGCCAATCCATAATGGGAGTGGGGACCATATAACTTTCTTGTCTCGGTAGAGAATTGTCCCGAATCCATTGATTATTTTTTGATAGGCCACTTATTGGAGCACCAATTTATATGTGGAAAACCCAAGGAGTCGATGCATATCTTTGGTGGCTTCATATACTCTGATGTACATCCCACGCTCCATTAAGTACCAGTCTCCTATCCTTCTGATCACTTCTAGTTCCTTTTCTGTCATGCATGGGGATGGTGTACAAAAACTGAATTCATATAATGGGAGATAGGAAGTGGTCACATATCTTGTGATACTCTATCCTATACTTGTGCTCCCAAATCACCTTGTAGTAAATATGGATGGTTAGGTTTGTTGGCTTCCATGCCCATCCCATCTTAGGATATTGATGTGCCAAGCACATGATATCCAGAAGGTATGAGGACATGAAAAAATTAGGAAATGTTTTGGGCTCATATTTCTTAACAACTGTGATATAATTTGTTAATTTTGCAGACAAGATGTCAAACCAGTTGAATGATGACCCTTCGTTTGCACAATAGTATATTAGGGGCATATATCATAGAGTAAATTTGGAAGCATCTGACTCTCTATACAATATGTAAATAATAGCCACGATGTACTGATATGGATTCCTCAACGCGTTGGACCGATTGGTATGTGTTTGAATGATTTATCTAGATTGTACCAGATGTTGGACAATTCTTTTGTCGTGTGCTTGAATCTGATGAAAATCTCTTCATCTAACTTTCAATTTCCCTTCTCTAGATGGTAAAATTTGGCTAGATCAACTGGATGGAACGAAGCTATGGGTTATCCCTTAGCATTTCATATGCACCTATTATCCAAGTATACATGCTTGAGAATCCAAGCAATGTAATTTGCACAGGGAAATACTACATCACAGGCTTTTACTCTATGTATTCCCGATTTCCTGATATTCCTGAAAACTTTAAGCTCATCTTGGTCTTCAACATTGATGAGGAAATTTTGTTTTTTGAACATTTGAAAGACGTCGCTCCATTTGAGTGAGTCTCCTCCTTTCTCTAGGAGTCCTATTGTGTCATCATAAATCACCGATGTGGTGTCAGGTTCATCTCCATGCTAGCTACCACTCCCAGAGGACTCTATGGCCGATGCTTTGATTGTTACCTTCTTCCATGGAGAAATTTTTGAACCTGAAACACATAGTTGAAATTATCCAAAAAACAAATCCAGACAATAAAAGTAAGCATGATTAGATTAGGAGATGTTAACATATGCATGTAAAATAATTCTGCTTATGTGACCCATGTGCCAAGTACATGAAGAGTCACTTGTATCAATGTTGGGTGGGAGATCATCATCCAAGGATGACAAGATGTTTCGTGAAATTATGAGAGTTTAAGTTTTGGCGAGGAATCAGGTGAAGAATCCAAGTAGGTTGGTGAAGCTTAATGTTATTTTAGTCAATGGAGGAAGATTTTATATCAAATCACTTGGTGGGAACTACTTCGGTATGTATTGGGACAATTCATGGTAAGTCCTCCGGTTGAACCAGAGGCAATGTTGTCAAGTGCATTGGTGGGAAAGAGTACATTCCAGAGAGGTTTGTATTAATGTTGAAAAAGGATCATAGGTGTTGATGTTAACTTCTCTGAAATTGTGAGGTTAGCACCAGATGGGTTGGTGTAAAGTCCTCCGGATAAATACCGGAGTTGATTCTATTAATTGTTCCAATATAGACCATGGATGGTTAGTTTAAGTCTTCCAGTGAGACTGGAGGGTATCTTTCGAAGTCCTTCGGATAGACTGATGACGATCATAAGAAATGCTCCAGTGAAGGCTTGACATCAGTCTCATGAGGTTCTTTGGTGAAGACCGGAGGTGATAACACAAAGTTATTCAGACAAATCAATGACAAACTTGTTAAGTACTTTGGAGAAGAATGGATGTAATCATATAAAGGGATCCGGATGGAATGAAAAGCGATTATGTAAAGCTTGCTGGTTGCCACTGATGTCAATCTTGTAAAGTGTTCCGGTTACCATCGGTGGTGATTATGCTAAGCACTCTGGTGAAGACTGGAGGAGATAACACAAAGTTCTTCGATGATACTAGAGTCGATCTTACTAACTTCTCTGAAATATAAAACACTCACCAAAATTTGGCTAAGTCCCAAAGGTTTTTTGTTTTAGTAAGGGGAATAATGCTTGAGATATGGGGGTTTGCTTGGCCAAACAATGTCGGGACTAGGGTTCACACTATGATTGGCATATGGATGTGGTGATTTGAGGGCTCCATGATGGAGTTAACAACGAGAATTTATTTAAGGACTAGGAATGACAAACCATTTGTGCTCTAAACCAACCTCGGGGAAGAACATTGTTAAAGGTGCCAAATGATTGACAAAGATATAGACACGAGGGGTGCCCTACTCTCATATTGTTTCAATACTGTGGACTTATGGAGAAATGGAGATAATAATTTTCTCATTATTGATTATGGGTCGTGGAATAGTTGGCATGTGGAGGGAAAGGTTTTGGGGAAAATGGTTATGGAAAATGGAGGAGATGTTGATGTCATTATGGGTCCGAAGTAGGGAAAAACATGGGGAAAGGTCTACCAATCAACGAAGGTGAAGACAAAGACAACCAAAATAAATGGTGGCCTCAATCGTTGGGGACATGTCCTAACCCTAATCTATAAACAATATATAAAAATATGAAATTTTCGAGGGAGAATTTAAGGCATACTTGGATAAGATAGCCATCTGTATAATCGTTGAGGTGAGGATGAGAAATCTCACAGTCTCAATAGCTCATCGATGGAATAAATTATAAATCTCTGTTTTATCTTGGTGATGGTAACAATAATCAAAAGAGGGATAAGTGATATTTTTATAATGTGGGTGCACATTATGAGGTCATCGAAGTGACATTAAAGTTTTATCAGAAGCGATGTTGGAAAGTAATTTGGTCATACCATAGACATTCGTGCAAATTCCTCTCGTAAGATCGAAGGATTTATTTCTAACTAGACCGGACGTGTCAAAGAGGTTGTTAAGAAGGTCTCTGGTGACACTAGAGATGTTTTTGGGAAGTATGCCGGTCAAGTGCTTATGTTCTGGAGGAGTTTCCAAGAAGTTCTCTGATCACAAGATTCGTGCATCGAGGCTATTCATGATAAATTTTCTGCTGAAAATCGATGGTGTTTGTAGGAACTTCTCCGGTATGTACTAGAGAAGTTAATGATAAGTTCTCTGATGTATGTAAGGAGATGTAATGTTCCTGACTTGGATAGTCTAGGAAACTCTGCTAATGTGTGTGTACGATTAATTATTTACAACATATAAATGAGCATTCAAATAATAATGGTCACAAAAGACTGCAAATATTATATTTTGAAATCTCCGTGGAGTACAGATGTCGAATGTAGATGAATAAAATGAATCACTCAGCTAGATCAATGAGAAAAGGATCTTAGCCGGAATACAAAAGAAACTAAAACAATAATACCCAATACCTGGAGAATGTTGTGGAATGCAATGGATGAGATGAATAACTACTACGGATATGCCAGCTCGTACGACAACTGCCACAAGTTTGGAAAGTTTTCCCTGGTGGCTATACCTCTTAGAAATGCCTGGAAACCATCCCAGACAATGCGCCTTTCTTTGCCTCACAGTATTGGTGACTGTCCGCACCTCAACTAGTTTATCTGGTCCCTGGATGGATCCCCCTGGTGGAAATGCACTCCCTCTGCTCTGGAAAATTGCGCCCTAGTGATTCCACCGTAAGAATCGGTTGATGTGTGTCTCAAACTGATCGACCAGGTCTACTGGGAAATGGGTCAGAAGTATTTCCCCGGATCTGAATTGATGATCGCTTGGGAACCCCTGATGTGTCCTTCCCAAGTGTCGCACTCCCAATGTCTGGAAAGTGCGCCCCAGATGATTCCTCTATCGGAATATGAAAAGTAACTAAGAAAAAGATGTGCTTTGATTTCCTCTCAACCGGGTCAGAGGGGAATCTATGAACTCTCCCTGAAAGGGACAAGTCGATCCACTGAACCTCCTCAGAAGCTGCACCCTTGTTGCTGGAACCTGTGTAACTGCTGCTAAAGAATGATGGAAGACCTGTGTGATATTCCCGGTGACTAGGGTGTGTCTCTCAACACCGAAAAATCCAACTGGTGTCTTCCTCCTGGAATCCACTAAATTATCTCTCCTGAGATGCGCCTCTCTCCTTAATGACAAGTCAAAATATACATAACGATGAATTAGTTTGCTTTACCCTTCCTTTTTAGCTTCCTGAAACCTTAATTCGTTGTTGACCTTTTCCCTCTAAGCGAATTTTACCTTATTTTATTATTCCTTGATTAAATCACTTAATTAATTAATTAATTAACCATTTTACCTCTAAAAAGTGATTTATCCATCCTTATGTCTTCTCTGGCCACTAAAAGTCACTTATCGTCATTTTATATTGTAATTCTCTTCCTCTCGATTCTGATGAGCTATTACACTAAAAGGTTTCTCCAAGTAATATGCCCATTATGACCTTCTTAGTGAATTTAATTAAGATATGACCCATAATAACTCAAAATTACAGAAATCGTCGAAATGCAATGGAACAAAATACAAGTTGTGTGGAATGTATCTTGATGATGAGAAATGCATGTCGGGCCCAATAAAACCCCTCAATATCTCCCGAACTCTCTGTCACCCCTATCTGGCTACTCTAGTAGGCATAACACTTTGTAATGTAATAATGTCCAGAAATGGGGACATTACAATCCTCCCTGCTGGAATATTTCTTGTTCTCAAGAAATAAATGAATCAATCTGCATATGATACCATGGTCCCATATCCACCTGTGTGACACAAAGTTGACTCCCCTCAAGATGGGGCCTCTCCAAGTGCTCACCATGCATGACACCCAAATTCTCCTGATGAGTAGAATGACCAATGGCCAAAGAATCTCAGTCAAGTCCCCAAGAAACCACTCTACTCGAAACTGAACTCCATCAAACACTGAACTACCAAGCACTCCAATCTATGGATCCCATATCAATATGTGAACTGCAATGTCCTGTGAAGTATATTTATGTAACATATATGTTGGTTGTGGAGCCTGATTATCTTCTTGATTCAGAGGTATTTGTTTTCAGTTGTGTTTATACCCCATGAAGACTTTACACCCCGGAGGAATGTGCACTCCTCCATGCGAGGGAGTGTAGAGGGGGGTTGCCTTCTCTGTGGGGTCCGGGGGCAAGCGGGCCCCTGGTGTGGGTTCGAGGGCGAAGTCCCTGAAGGAAAAATTGCCTTGTAAATGTATATTGTAATTTCATTGTAAATATGGATCGTTCATTATAAGGTTGCAGGTCTGACGATAGAAGTTATGTTAGGGTTTTTTCCTTAGAAGGAAACCCTCTTTTATGAGGGAATTGTATTGCGGCTATGTATCATGGTGAATATTGTATTCAGAGATAGGAGACTGTGAGAGAAAGAAGAGGAAGTTACAACAGGTTTGTTGTAGGTTGTATCCCTTCATTTGCTGGATAATAATAAAGGAAGGACCTGACAATTTCTCTGGTGGACGTAGCCCATATTGGGTGAACCACGTATATTCGTGTCTGTATTGTATTGTGTATCTTCTGTGTTTTATTTCCACATTTGTTTTATTTTATTGCTCCATGATCCTGTTTTTCTAACAACTGGTATCAGAGAGAAAGGTAACTCACAGGAAAAAAAGGTTCATGATTCGAGTGGGAGAAATGGCGGAAGATGGAAATTTTAGGGTCGAGAAATTTAACGACCAAAACTACCAGTTATGGAAGATGCAGATGGAAGATATTTATATCAGAAGGATCTATTCCTACCATTGGGTGGAATGGAAAAGAAGCCGACGACCATGAAGGATGAATAATGAGAGGTTCTTGACAGAAAGGCACTAAGAACGATACGACTGAGCCTGGCAGTGTCGGTGGCTTTCAATATTTTGAAAGAAAAGACAACGAAGGAGCTTATGGACGCATTGGCGAAACTGTATGAAAAAACCTCGGCGTCCAATAAGGTATTTCTAATGAAGAGATTATTTAATATGAAGATGTCAGAAGGTGGGTCTGTTGCAGATCATTTAAATGAATTTAATACGGTTACTAATCAACTAAGTTCTATAAAAGTGGACTTTGAAGATGAGGTCATGGCTCTTATAATCTTATGCTCATTGCCAGAAAGATGGAATGGCTTGGTCATGGCTGTAAGTAACTCTGCCTCTGGTTCAAATACTTTAAAATTTGATGATGTTGTTGGTGTTATCCTTAGTGAGGAAATGCAACGGAAAAGCACAGGTGAGACATAAGGTAATGCGTTAAACATGGAGAACAGGGGAAGACAAAAAGATAGAGGAAAGGGCTTAGGGAACCATGAGAATTCTAGGAAGGGAAGATCCAAATCCAGATTTGGAAATATAGAGTGTTGGAATTGTGGGAAGAAAGGACATCTGAAGAAAGACTGCAGAGCTCCAAAGAAACAAAGAGATGGATAGTAGGAGAAAAATCAGGAAGAAAATGTAACAGGTGATGTGTTACAAGATGATTTGATTCTTTCTGTAGATAATATTTTTGAGTCTTGGGTAGTATATTCAGGGGCTTCATTTCATGCCACACCCATAGGAAATTTTTTCTAGATTATGTTCAAGGTGATTTTGGACAGGTTCATTTGGGTGATGATGCACCATGCAAAATTGTTGGAATGGGAAAGGTAAAAATAAAACAAAGCAATGGAAACCAATGGTTGTTGAAAGAGGTAAGAAATTTTCTAGATCCAATTAAAAATCTAATTTCAACAGGGAAATTGGCAAGTGAAGGTTGTATATCCATATTTATAGATAAGGTGTGGAAGGTCACGAAAGGATCATTGGTGATAGCAAAAGGAGAGAAGGTAGGTACATTGCATTTATGTACTGGAAATACTGACTCTTCTATCTCTTTAGCTTCTACATGAGTGGATACAACATTGTGGCATCATAGGCTTGGAAACATGAGTGAGAATGGGATGCAAATAATTCACAAAAGAAATTTGTTGCCAGATCTTAAACAAATTGATTTGGATTTCCGTGAGCATTGTGTTTATGGAAAACAAAAGAGAGTCATATTTCTCATAGTCGGAAAAGAAAATAAGAGTGAAAGGTTAGAGCTTGTGCATACTGTTAAGAACCAAATATCAATATAGCATAGAAAAACCTCAGAAAAAGTACTCAACACCTTGAAAAAGAGATAATTTCAGATAATAAGCCTCTTCAAGGGGGCAACCTCCTTTTACCCCAATGTTCAAGTACAAGATGATTCAAAATGAAAATGTCTCCTTGGTATATATAGGAGACTAGGAGGTATAATTACAACTAATGGAATAAATACGACATAAATAAAATAACATTACTAATGTAATATGCCCCAATTAAGGGGTAGTGAGCCAGTATTAGGGATTAACATGCCCCTCCCCTTGAGACAAGTGTTGTCCGCAACGCTTGAGTAACTCTGGATGCTTCTGCATAAAAGACTCATGTTCCCAAGTGGAATATTTAGCCAGTAGTTTCCTCCATTTAATGAGATACTCTGAAATGGATCTATTCCTCAGCTGGCGAATTCTTGTGTCAGTGATGGCTTCAGGCTCCAATATGATTTTTCCTTCCTCATCAAGTTCTGTAAATATAGCTTGAACTGGGATCTTGTTGCTTATAACCTTCTTTAAGCATGAAACATGGAAACCTGGGTGTACTCGTGAAGATGAAGGCAACTCCAATTTGTATACCATAGTAACAATATTTTGCAACACCTTATAAGGGCCATAGTACTTTGGTGATAATTTATTATCCTTCTTGGCTTGCTTGAGGACATCTGTTTGTATGGTTGTAGTCTTAAAAACACCCAATCCCCTACTTCAAATCTTCTTTCACTACGATGTTGATCTGCTTGTTGTTTCATGCGATTCTGTGCCATGGTCAGGTTGTCCTTTAAGATTTGGAGAACTTGTTGTTGATTCTCAATGTGATCTTCCACTGCTTGAACCTTAGATTTTTCTTTTAGAGA
>SNQJ01S0016508.1:136569-162665 GCA_010110895.2 Picea sitchensis
GGAGGTATGAACCTCTATGATGACCTATGACGAGACTAGAATCCTCCGAAAGGAAGCAAAGAATTGAAGGAAACCCTAGACAGGTTGTCGGCTGAACAAATATATTTATATTGAATTTATTGATGCCCAGAAGAAGAAGTCGGCCCGGTTAGACTGGTCAGTTCAGCCCCAGTTAGACTGGTCAGTCCACTATAAATACAAGGCGCCAGTTTCATTATTTGTCATCTCAGCAGTTGCAGTGAGAGCAATATCTGCGCAGGAAGTTGGAGGTAGCAGCAGTTTGTTGCACAAATTTTCTGGGAAAGCTAGAAGAGTGGTGCGCTAGCTTCTGGGTGGGATCATCTGTTCAGTTTAGTTTATATTCTTTTGCTTGGTGCATTTAGCCTCTCTTGGCTATAGATTGCAGCCCGAATTCTCTTCTCGGTCAAGGTCAAGGTGTTCGGAGGGTGGATTAAGGCCTGTGGTTGGGTGACGAGGGTATTGTCAATGGTTAAACGAGCACAATTCTCTATATTCTAACAACAAGGACCTGTTGGCACACTGTGTGTAGAATGCATTGGGAAACACAGTGTTATTGGCGCACATGCCCGGAAGATGCGCATGTGGGATGAAAAACCCATGCACGCTCTGATACGCGTCCGGGAAGAAAATTTTAAATGAAAGTCTCTTATTCCAACTCTGAATTCAGCTCTTTGCAAGTAGGCCTGGGCTGGTTATGATCCCTGCAAGGTAAATAGATCAAAAAGAAGTGCTCAAACAACCCAAATAGGGAGGGAATTGATACCTTTCCCTAGTATGGTTTCCAATATGTTGTATCATTTTCACCACTTGAATGAGAAAAAGAGGGACACTTGCAAGTCCAGTTGGGTCAACTGAACAAGACAAAAGTTAGTGTATGAGTCAAATGACTCAATCACATGAAATAAACAAACAACTAAGCTAATAACAACTAAAGAAACAAAACTACAATGCATAAGGAAATTAGAACCAAAATTAATCAAACAATAGACCAATATTCATTCCACCAATGGATAGATTGTATTAGTGGGCAAACACCAAGGAAAAAGGGGGACTTATGGATCCCCTCTTCCTCCAAGGGAGGGATCTTGAGTCCCCTATGTGAGAGCTCTTCTTACAAATGGAAAACTAGAAAGGAAGTGGTGAATAAATCCAAGCTTATTCCCTCATGAAGAGGTGAGGTGAATAGCTTAATGAGATTATGCTAGTGTGCTCCAAGAAGGAAAGAGGTTCCTTGTAGGAGAATAGTGGCAACATAACAATACAATGAGATTCTTGAATTCATAGTGCACCCATGGCCTCTTCTTATAGAAAATCTTTGAGGCATTATCCAACCGGTCTTTAGTGTGAACAAGGGGCCCTTTAGGGCACCCTTAGGTCTTTGACCAACCCCCCCACTCGGATTCAGCTCGAATTTGTGGGTCAAATTGACTTGGGAGATGAAACAAAAGTGGGTGAGGGGCCGACAAGAAGCATAAATGTGTCATTCTCATGAGTGCGCGACTTTTATCATACACATCTGCGCCTCAGGTGCATGTGCGCTTTTATGATGTTTCTAACCTGCGCATGTGCACGCGCTTCATGTAGTTCTTATGTGCATGTTAGTTTTTTAACCATTTGTATAGTTTGTGCCTTTTGGAAATGCATTTTTTAAGTTGTGGGTGAACTAATAGGTGTTTGGAGATGTTGTATTCATGTAACCATTTCTGGACGAAATTTCAGTGATAACAAAGGTGTCAAGCCATTCCAACAAAAGTTAAGGAAAATGCACCCCACCCTTGAACTACTCATTCAGAAGGAACTAAAGAAACTATTGGACGATTAGATCATCTTCAAAGTCCACCACTCAACATGGGTGTCCAATATGGTTCCTATCAGAAATAAATCTAAGGAGATAAGAATCTGTATAGATTTCTGAAATTTGAATTGAGCCTCCAATAAGGAAAACTATCCAATTACCTCTATGGAACATGTTATCGCACAATTTGTAGGTTGGGAAAATCTTGACCCAACCACCAAATGGCGACAAATTTTAGAACTCCTACCCACTATCACCTTAGGCAGGTATTCTCGTCACTTTAGAGATGATACAATCACCTCAAAGGGGGAATCCCAATGACCCTGGGGGGAACGAGATGGAAAGTGAAGAGATGAATAAAATTCCCCCTATAGGTCAATATAGAAGATGCATAATGGATTGGGAAAGAATATTGGTGGTAGCCAATGGTTTCCAAGAGATAAGAACACCTGCAAAGAATGATACACCTGCCTGAGACACAAGAACAAACCGAGTATATGTGTATAATGTTAGGTGGAAAAAAAATTTAGGCTTGATGTCCCTAATTTCAATAGTAAAAAACAATGTATATCAGCAAGAAAATAAGTGTTAAATCTGTTAAACAATTGCTAAAAGTCCAACAGATGATGCAAGAGATAAGTTAAATAAACACTAGTGATACTCAAGAATGAAAGCACAAGACTTTAGCAATGAAACAAGGTTGTAATAGAGAGTGTTTGAAGAGTTGTTTTGCAACCTTATGGCTGTATAAAACAAGTTTTTACAGAAATAAATCCAACCACCAAAATTTACAAAGAGTCCACCCAAAAGTTACGCTAGGCCAAGTAAATTAATGTGTCAAACTCTTAGAAACTTTTGACGAATGAGTAGAGAGTTAGACAAAAAAGTGTTAGGGTTTATGCATCCCTAATGGATGTAGATACAAGTTTATAACAACAGAAAGAAGTAATTAGATAAACATGACACCCTGATGTCTCAACCAAGCAAATAGAGAAAAGAATAAATTTCAATTTAGATAACCTTCAAATCCTAAAATTTCACGTTAACCATTGCAATACTTTATTTCTCCAATACAATTATACTAGTGCCTTTAACTATTGTGTTATGGAGTCAAGTAAATAAAGAGCTAACAATTCTATCTCATTGGGGTTGTAAACCCTCTTACTCCATTTTATCCCCATTTTTTGGATAACTAAGGAGATGATGTCTCAAGGCCCTCAGGTTGCAGATATGGTGTTTCGAGAGACCACATGACTAGCAGTGTCCACTTGCACATGTGGAAGCCCTCTCTATAACCATAGTCTGAATAAATTGTCAACGGATCCACCACACCAACTAGCTTCTATACATCACATGGGTCTTTCTCCATGCGGTACAAGTTAGGTATTGTGGCAGGTAATCACCCTAATATTTGAGGCATTTCAACTTGTTGTATTTAAGCTTATTTTGATTATAGAACACCTACTTCGATATTATTATTTTAACCATTTTTCACCTTGGTGAGTGTCATAGATTTCCTAGTAAGTGGTCAACCTTTGGGGAAGGTTTGCAAATGGGGGTCCCTTAAGGGGTTATCGCACCATTCCCGAACATGCTTACGAATTTCCGGTCATTACACTCCCATCATATTTCCCTCTTCTAGGCCCTTTGACTTTAGTGACCCAAGAAGGGCATGTACCTCATTTAATGGGAAGAAGGGGTTGAAGGCCCAGGGGATGGTTGTTGGAAAAATATATGAGCTTAAAACATTAACCTTCTAGATGCTCGCCAAGGGGTCCAAAGGACAATAAAAACTCTCTCATAAAAAAATTAATGGGACCCGTAAAAGAATGACTAATAATAGAATTCCAACCAGGGAGGAGCATGTGTGGGAACTATTTTTATTGCTTAGGTAGAAGCCCCATACATGTTTCCAACTTGTGGAATGATGATGTCACCATGGTAGATTCAAGGTGGGCACAATTTTTCGTTCTTAAGTAGAAGCCTCACCTTGGATTCAACCTGGAAACATCCTAAAAGAATAAAAGGAAATAAATGGGCTTGGAAAAAGGTTGCATTGAGGAATAAGGTACAACACAACCCCTACAAAGGCACCTATAAATGAGATAATACGAGCCCTTGTATGTCATGAAACTCATTGACATATGAATTCTAAACCCCTATCCACCTCATCATCCACTACATAATCTTGAAAGGCCATCCTTGGGAGCATCCCCTACTTGAGGGTTTTGGTCTACCCAATAGGACTTTTATGACACCCCTCCCAAAACTAAACTTGGTCAATTGTATAGGGTCTCGGAGAATTTGTTTGATTTGAAGAGTTATTTTTGATGCACATGTTTAGTTGCCTTTCTTATTAGATGTGGTTTACACTTGTAATGATATCTTTGACTTGAGATCTTTGGAGGGCATACCCTTTTGTTTTCCAGGACCCTACTTGGTGGCCAGTTTTGGGAGAATAATCCTAGCTTGGACTTCCATGAGGAAAGAAGCCCATAGGTTGGATGCATAGGTCCCACACACCAGATCACAGAGACATGCCTTTGGAGGCTTACATGGAATCATGGAGGATATAACCTATCCCCTACTACCCAAATGTTTTGCTTGAAGGAGGAAAAAAGTCACATTTTTTAGGCTTGGCATCATAGAGGGGCTAGGGTTTGGTGGTGATGGAGTTTCTCATTGACACTTGGCATGATTTGATCAGAGGAAGAATAGAGGGGGAATAGTATATGATGAGACGGCATTGTAAGGCCAACCATTATATCCCCAACCTCAACTATTTGTCAAATATGCCAAAACATTGACCTAAAAGGGAGACGCCATCTTATTTTTAGGGTTTTCTAATGTGCAAAAGTGAAATTTAAATGAATTATTTAATATTATTTGTGTAAAAGGGAAATATTAGGGTTGTTGACCCTTATCTTTTGTTTTACCCTAAAATTAAGTGGAAAAACTATGTGTTAGACATTTTCTATAAATAGAGATCATGTGAATCTCATTTCATAACATAACTCTCTCATTGTGAGAAGTACTTGGCTGAAATTTTCGCTATTATTGGGAATTATGGTGTTTCTCTCTTGTGAAAATGTTTTATGGTGCTATATTTTGGTGAATGGATGAGGAGGAGTGATGCACACCTCTTGGATGATTGTTCTCTTGATCTCGAATGGTGAATTTGATTGGTGAAACTAGGGTTTGATCTCCCTCTTTTGGAATTGGTAAAGAAACATCTGCACTGTTAGTTATTTCTTGCTATTTCTTGGTTATGCTTGTTTGAAACCCTAGGAGGAGTATGTTGGATACACCCTCCATTAAGTTTCATATAATTTTCTAAAGTTTACAAGTTATTTTGCAAGGGTTGATAGGAGGAATTCGAGTGTGTATACCCTCTTAGATTTACCCTAAGTTTGATATGCATACCCTAGGAAGTAAAAGAGCCTCCACGCCTAGGGTATTTTTTGATATAACTCTTTATTATAAGACTCCATTTACCCAATTTTAAAGGCACTAATCTGAATATTTTGCATTGGAGAAATAAAATAGTGCATTGGGAAACGTGAATTTTTTCCTTTTCAACTTTCTGCAATCTGGGTTTTGTTCCTTGTGCCTAACGCACCTCTTAGCCACTAGGGAATCCCATCTACAGGGGTATTGATTGTTTTTGTAATAAAATTTTATCTACAGCTATTAGGGATGCAGAAACCCTAATTAAGCTTCTCAAATAACTTTTGAATCAACCACTGAAACTTGCCTAAAATTTCCCCACATAAACTACTAGGCCTAGCACACTTTTTGGTAGACTTTTGGGAAGTTTTAGTGGTTGTTGTTCTTGCTGTAATAAATTTTTTGTTATATCCATAAGGCTGCAAAATATTTATGCAATTATCTTTTGTAACAACCTTGTTTCATTGCTAAAGTCTAATGCTATCTTACTTGAGTTGATCTAGTTGTTTCTAGTTTATCTCTTGCTCTTTCAACTAGACTTTTAGCAACTTTTTTGCAGCATTCATTATAATTTTCATTGATGATATATACTTCTACTAACTGCGACAATTAGGGACAAAAATATTAACTTACTTGTCCATCATATATTTTGGCTTGTATCTATGTCTTCTTTGTGTCTCAGGTAGGTACAATCAGCATTTGCAAGGTCTAATACTTCTTGGAAACCCTTGGCTACCACCAATACCTATTTAAATCCTTTCTCCACACATAGAAACTTGAACTATAGGGGAATCCATTCATACATCACATTTTCCATCTCATTTCCCACTAGTGTCATTGATATTCCCCCCTTGAGGTGATTATACCATCTATAAAGTGACATGAATACCTACCTAAGGTCACAGTGGGTAGGTGTCCTCAAATTTGTCACCATTTGATGGTTGGGTCAGGATTTTCCCAACCAACAACTTGTACGATAAAATTTTGGCATTGTTTCTGGGGAGGATTTTGAATCCTCTTCTAAACCCTGAAGACACTTTGGCAAGCTATCCCAAAGCCTCTTCCCTAGATTTCTTGATAACTCCACCTAAAGGACATTCCCTTTCCACCCTTGATGAGCTCTTCTTGAATTTTATTTGGTGACTCCACCTTCCCAAGAACCCGTTTTTCCCTTTTCCCCCTTTCCATCCTTTGATGAGCCTTGAGATCATCTTGCGACACCATTGAGGTATTACCCTAAGTGATGGAACCATGGCCTCACGGGACTTACCATGGGAATTCCATAATGTATGTCCTTCTATTGATGTTCATAATATTCACAGGTATCCAAATCATTGCTCTGCAGAGTGGAGGGGAAATTTCCCTAAATTTAATCGTGATCCATCTCTAGAAGTCACCCATGTCGTGAATTATATGAAGTATGATTCAAGATTAAATGTGATACATGAAGATGTGTTGATAAAAACATTAGTGTCTTCACTGGAATCAATTCAAAAGGATTGGCTTGCACACTCATGTAATCTGAAGAGTATCCCTTCTTCTACACATTGAATAATTTCTCAGGCATTATTAGCCAACTACTTAGAGTTTGCAAGATGCTTTCCAAGAGCTCAAACACACTCTTTGCAGAGAAGGTTTTTTGGTCGATGATGAGACAATATATGAAGAAGTGATTGAACGAAAGATATGTGAAGAAAGTTACCAAGAAGATACCAAAGAAGTTTATCATGTTGAAGATTTTAAAAATATGTTTGATGAAGATGAAGTGCTCATATCTTCCCTTCCACTTGATGAAAACATCGAGACCTCTGCTCCTCCTACACATCAAGAAGAGAACATGATGAGTCGTGACCATTTTGAAAGAAAATTATGATGCTGTATTTCATGACTATGGAAGTGAAGAAGTATTAAAGGAGCCCTTGGATATGACAGATCCTTTTGAAAGGAGAACAAATCACTTTACATTAAGGATCAAGCCTCGTGTGATGAAGAGGCGATGGAAGAGCATGCCCGTGAAGAGAAAAAATAATCTTGATGAAGTGCAACATGTTGAGGCATCATCATCTTTTCTCCCGCCTGATGAAGTTTAGGTTGCCTAGTCGTGCTCTCCTCCTATTCAAGAAGTTGAAGAAACAACTAGCCTCAGTGATGAATAATTTGAAGATCTTGCACACGAAGACAAAGAGATGGTTGTTTCCAGTCATGTTGATAGTATTATTAAATAACCTTTGGATATGATTTATGAGCATATAGACACTTTCATACAGAATGGCATACGTGGGTGGGATTTTGTTCGTCTCATTTTTATAGAAACCCCATTTATGATATTGAGGGTAGCCCTCAAGAAAAAGGGTTTCAGTTGTCATCTTTAGAGGACTAGTTTTCATGCATGTATGATTCATATGTTTGGAAACTTGATGATGACATGATTACATATTTGTTTGAGGATGGCAGGTCACAACATACTCAGGGTGATATTCAATCATCCCTTGATACAAATTTGTTCTACGAGGATTTTTCATCCATTTTGCTCAAATTTTGATAGACATCAGGTCGTGGCCAGCCCGGGACACTCTAAGGTCCACACTACCAAATGGAAGTACTTTCATATTGAGATTTTTGGTGGGGATTTGCAGATAAAGAAGAAATGTTTCCTAAGTTAGAGGGAGGTGTTTTTCTCTAGAAATGAGGTGATCCCTTACCTCTTATCTTCTTCTCTGGGAAGTCATGCAGTCTTCTTCTTCTCTCTCATCTCCTCTCAGTATTCAATAAGACTTGGATCTTTGTGCGTAAATGAAGATGAACCGTTGTCTACATATGATAGTCATCCTTAGAGATGGATTGACTAGGATTGTGGTTACACTTTTAGGTAGGATGATCATGATGATGGTTTCTATTTCTAGCTGGATTTCCTCCCTCCCACCCATCTCCATGAGTTTCATTTTATGATTGATTATATATCTATTTATTCTCATGATCATTTTCTGTTGGAATTATCTTTGTTTTTTCACATGACTAAGCATAGGGGGAGATAATTTTATGAGATGATCAACTGGTTGGACTAGTTGTATGACTTCGCCTAACATTATCTATCGCCTAATATTTAGGGCCCCAAGGCCCTAGGTAACTAGGTAGGTCATCTTGTTTTCCTTTCATTTGCATCTTGATTTCTCATGTTAGTTTATATGCATTACATATTTCATTTTGTTCTAAATGCATATTGGTTTCATGCTTAGTTTAGAAATTTTTGAAAAATGCTAAAAAAATTGTTTTCTAGATTAGTTTCAATTTTGGTTTTGATGTATATGGACGAAGGGGGATAGTACCACCCTAGATTTTATATTTTTTTGTTTCAGTGTAGGCACAATTCTACCAGGATATTTTGTGGTTCTTCTGCGATCTATGGCGAACACATGTCCCCAAGTAGGAGCCAGATGTTATCCCCATTTTGTGGATAACTAAGGAGATGATGTCTTGAGGCCCTTTGGTTGTAGACATGGAGTGCTGAGAGACCACATGACTAGAAGTGTCTACTTGCACATGTGGAAGCTCGCTCTATCAACACAATCTAGATACTTTGTCAACGCATCCACCACACCAGCTAGATTATGGACAACACATGGGTCTTTCTCCATGTGGTACAAGTCAGGTATTGTGGCAGGTAATCACCCTAATATTTGAAGCATTTAAACATGTTGTATTTACGCTACTTTTGATTATAGAATGCATGCTTGGAATTTATGCTTTTGACCCTGTTTCACCTTGGTGAGTGTCATATATTTCCTAGTAAGTGGCCAACCTTTGGGGAAGTTTTGAAACTGTGGGTCTCTGAAGGGGTTATCGTACCATTCCCAACCATGCTTACCACTTTTTTCTCATTACACTCCCATAATATTTCCCTCTTCTATGCCCTTTGACTTTAGTGACCCAAGAAGGGCATGTACCTCATTTCATGGGAAGAAGGGGTTGAAGTCCCGAGGGGATCGTTGTTGGAAAAATATAAGATCCAAAAACATTAACCTTCTAGAAGCTCACCCAAGGATCCCGAGGACAATGAAAACTCTCTCATAAAAAAAAAACTAATGGAACCCGTAAAACAATGACTAATAACATAATTCCAACCAGGGAGGAGCATGTGTGGGAACTATTTTTATTACTTAGGTAGAATCCCCACACATGTTTCTAACTTGGGGAAGCATGATGTGATTAGGGTAGAGTCAAGGTGGGAAAAACTTTTCATTCTTAGGTAGAAGCCCCACCTTGGCCTCAACCTAGAAACATCCTAAAAGAATAAAATGCAATAAATGGGCTTGGAAAAAGGTTGCATTGAGGAAGAAGGTGTAGTACACCCCCTACAAAGGCACCCATAAATGAGATAATAAAATCACTTGCATGTCATGAAACTCATTGAACTATGAATTCTAAACCCCTATATACCTCATAATCCACTACATAACCTTGAAAGGCCATCCTTGGGAGCATCCCCTACTTGAGGGTTTTGGTCTACCCAATAGGACTTTTATGACACCCCTCCCATATCTAAACTTGATCAATTGTACATGGTCTTGGAGAATTTGTTTTATTTGATGAGGTAGTTTTGATGCACATGTTTAGGTGCCTTTCTTATTAGATTTGTTTTACACTTATCATGATATCTTTGACTTGAGATCTTTGGAGGGCGTACCCTTGTTTTTTACAGGACCCTTCTTGGTGGCCAGTTTTGGGAGAACAATCCTAGCTTGGACTTCCATAGGGAAATAATACCACAAGTTGGATTACTAGTGCCCTCACATCGGATCATAGAGGAATTCCTTTGGAGGCTTACATGGCATCATGGAGGATCTAACCTATCCCCTCCCACCTAAACATTTATCTTGAAGGAGGAAAAACGTCACACTTTTTAGGCTTGATGTCATAAAGGGGCTAGGGTTTGGTGGTGATGGAGTTGCTCATTGACACTTGGAATGATTTGATAAGAGGAGGCATAGAGGTGGCATATAACATGAGGACAAATCCTTTTGAGGCCAAATGTTCCATCCCCAACCTCAACAATTTGTCAAATATGCCAAAATGTTTCCCTAAAAGGGAGACGTCATCTTGTTTTTAAGGTTTTCTAATGTGAAAAAGTGAAATTTAAATGAATTATTTAATATTATTTGTGTAAAGGGGATAGTTTTGACCCCTATATTGTGTTTTACCCTTAAATTAAGTGGACAAACTATGTGTTAGACATTTTGTATAAATAGAGATCATGTGAATCTCATTTCATAACATAACTCTCCCATTGTGAGAATTACTTGGCTGAAATTTTTTCTATTCTTGGGCATTATGGTGCTTCTCTCTTTTTCAAATGTTTTATGGTGCTATATTTTGGTGAATGGATGAGGAGTGATGTGCACCTATTGGATGTTTGTTCTCTTGATCTTGAATGGTGAATTTGCTTGGTGAAACTAGGGTTTGATCTCTCTCTCTCTTGGAATTGGTAAGGAAAAATATGCATTGTTAGTTATTTCTTGGTTATGGTTGTTTGAAAACCTAGGAGGACTATGTTGGATACACCCTACATTAAGCTTCATCTAATTTTCTTAAGTTTACAAGTTATTTTGCAAGGGTTTCTAGGAGGAATACGAGTGTGTATACCCTCTTAGATTTACCCTAAGTTTGATTGGAATACCCTAGGAAGTAAAAGGGATTACACCCATAGGGTATTTTTTGATGTAACTATTTATTCTAAGACTCCATTTACCAATTTTAAAGGCACTAATATGAATATTTTGCATTGGAGAATAAAATAGTGCATTGCGAAATGTGAATTTTTGCCTTTTCAACTTTATGCAATCTGGGTTTTGTTCCTTATTCCTAGCACACCTCTTAGACACTAGGGCATACCCTATAAATGGGTATTGATTGCTGCTGTAATAAAATTTCATATACATCCATTAGGGATGAAACAACCATAATTAAACTTCTCAAATAACTCTTGAATCAACCACTGAAACTTGCCTAAACTTTTCCCACAAACTACTAGGCCTAGCACACGTTTTGGTAGACTTTGGGGAAATTTTAGTGGCTGGTATTCTTGTTGTAATAACCTTTTTGTTACAGCCATAAGGCTGCAAAATATTTCTGCAATTATATTTTGTAATGGCCTTGTTTCATTGCTAAAGTCTAATGATATCTTACTTGAGTTGATCTAGTTGTTTCTAGTTTATCTCTTGCTCTTTCAACAAGACTTTTAGAAACTTGTTTGCAGAATTAATTATCATTTTCATTGATGATATATATTTCTACTAACTGCATAAATTAGGGAAAGAAATCTTAACTTTCTTTTCCATCATATATTTGGGCTTCTATCTTCAACTTCTTGGTGTCTCAGATAGGTACAATAAACATTTGCAAGGTCTAATACTTCTTGGAAACCCTTGGCTACCGCCAATACCTATCTCAATCCCTTGAACACACATAGAAACTTGAACTATAGGGGCATCCATTCATACATCACATTTTCCATCTCATTTCCCCCTAGGGTCACCATGATTCCCCCCTTGAGGTGATTCTATCATCTCTAAAGTGACGGGAATACTACCTAAGGTGAGAGTGGGTAGGTGTTCTCAAATTTGTCTCCATTTGGTGGTTGGTTAGAGATTTTCCCAACCTGCAACTTGTGTGATAACACTCCCCAAGGCAAGCAAATACTAACTAGGAGATACTAGGAGGGTGTAAGCCCTTTTACTTCTCCTAGTAAAACCTTGTGCACCAAATAAATTCTAGGAAAAAATGATAGATAATGGTGGGGTTATAAGTTCTTATACTCCCCAATAAATATAGCGAATCAAACTTGTAACCAAGCAATGAAGCATCAACAAGATAAGTCCTTACCTAGTCCAAGAAATGACAAGATAAACCTCCTCTTACAAAGATAAATCCACCATAAATGCTAAAGAAAATCTCCAAGAAAGGTAGCACACTACGTCTTCCACCAATAACAATAATAAACCAAGACAAGAGAACAAGAGTGAAGAGGTTTCCCAAAGAAGGAAAAACTTTCATCCAAATACTTCTCATAATGGGAGAGTTATGTTATGAAATGAGATTCACATGATCTCTATTTATACAAAAAGTTTAAAACATAGTTTGTCCACTTAGTTAGGGTAAAACATAAGATAAGGGGTCAAAAACCCTTATCTTACCCATTAAAACAAATAATAATATTTAATTTACACTTTTGCACATTAGAAACCCTAAAATAAGATGATGTCACCTCTTTAGGGAGATGTTTTGACACTTTTCCAAGTCATTGGAGAAGAAGGTGGAGGTTGTTGGGGATCCTAGAGCCTCTTCTTCATGTTTCAAGGTTAATCCATCCCTCCTTTGGTCAAATCATGCCAAGTGTCAATGAGAAACGGCTCCATCACCACCAACCCTAGCCCTAGGTGACGCCAAGCCCCAAAGAGTGACGTTATTCCCCTTCTAGGCAATTTGTTTGGAATGTGAGGGCTAGGAAAGGTCCTTCAAGGTGTATTTTATGCCTCTAAAGGTGATTCATTGTGATCTAGCATGTGGGACCTTAGCATCCAACCTATGGGCTTCAAGCCCCATGGAATCCCAAGCTAGGCTTGTTCCTCCAAAATTGTCCACGAAACAAGGTCCTACAAAACAAATAGGTAAGTCATCGAAGGATATCAAGTCAAAATATCATGGAAACTAAAAACCACATATAATAAACAAGGCACCTAAACATGTGCATCAAAACTACCTCATCAAATTAAACAAGTGCTCAAAGACCCTATACAATTGACCAAGTTTAGGTATGGGAGGGGTGTCATAAAAATCCTATTGGGTAGACCAAAATCCTCAAGTAGGGGATGCTCCCAAGGATTCCACTTCAAGGTCATGTAGTGGATGATGAGGTGGATAGGGGGTTAGAATTCATAGGTCACTAAGTTTCATGACATACAAGGGCACATATTATCTCATTTATCGGTGCCTTTGTAGGGGGTGTGTTGCACCTCTTCTTCAATGCAACCTTTTTCCAAGCCCATTTATTTCCATTAGTTAATGATCCAAAAACGTGTGCACTCCCAATAGTGAATCGATTACCTTGGGGGATAGTAACACAATTTCACTTGAAATAAGAGGTCCACAAAGTGTCATAGGGTAACCATCAAAGCGTAGTAATGCACTAGTGTTAGTCTTTCATTCAAGCGGGATATTTATTATGTGTTTGATATTTTGCGGGCCTTCAAATTATTTCAACAAAAGAAATTTATCATTCTCAAGACTTGTATGGGAAAGCATCTAGAAGGTTTGTATTTCATATTTTTATCTTTTTCCATCCACCATCCCCTTGGGCCTTCCACCCCTTTTTCCCATGAAATGAGGAACATGCCCTTCTTGGGTCACTAAAGTCAAAGGGATTAGAAGAGGGAAATGTGATGGGAAAGAACTGAGTGGAAAGTGACAAGTATGGTCGGGAATGGTACGATGACCTCTCAAGGGACCCCCAGTAGCATCCCTTCTGCAAAATTTGGCCAATTTCTAGGAAATCGATGACACTCACCAAGGTGAAACAGGTTAAAAAGCATAATGTCCGAGCAAGCATTCTATAATAAAAAACAACTTAAATACAACATGCTTAAATGCCTCAAATTTAAGGGTGATTACCTACCACAATACCTAACTTGTACCGCATGGAGAAAGACCCATGTGCCTTCCAGAAGCTAGCTGGTGTGTTGGATGCACTGATGATGGATCCAAACTATGGTGATAGTGAGGGATTCTATATGTGAAAGTGGTCACTGCTAGTCATGTGGTCTCTCTGCAATCCATATCTGCAACCCAAGGGCCTCAAGAAATCATTTCCTTAGTTATCCCACAAAATGGGGATAACAAAACAAATTCTGCAACTCGTCTCTAGTTCTGATTTTTTTTCTCTTTTAGATGGGTTTTCTGGTTACCATTAGGTTCTCGTAGTAGAACCGATCCAGTTAAAGACCACCTTCAAGATGAAGTGGGGAACATATGCATATCACAAAATTCCCTTCGGTCTAATAAAATTTGGTTCCACCTTTCATAGGGCAATGGACATAGCTTTCAAATGTCTAATCACTCATATCATGGTGATTTATCTTGATGACATAACTATTTATTCAAAACAAAGAGTTGATCACCCCAAACATCGAAAGCAAATATTCAAAAGATGCAGAAAATACGGTATCTCTTTAAACCCTAAGAAGAGAATATTTGATGTTTCAGAAGGTAAATTGTTGGGGCATTTTATTTCAAAGGATGGGATTTCCATGGATCCTGAATGAACCAAAGCTATTATGCAAATCCCACAACCACACAACAAAAGTTCTATGTAGTCATTTTTTGGAAAAATCAATTACATAAGAATATGTGTTCCATATTTTATCGCAATAGTTAAACCTCTTCAATGAATGATCAAGAAATATGTCCAATTCAAGTGGACATATGTTGAAAAGGAGTCCTTCGAGAATATCAAGGCCACCATAGAAACTACACCTTCTTTACAAATTCCATATTTTACTAAGAACTTCTTTTTGTATACATTTTCGTGTGATCATTCTCTTACAACATTTCTCACTTAGAAATACCAACAAGGGAATGAGTACCCCATTGCGTTCATGAGCACTAGACTATAAGGTGTTGAACTAAATTATCCATTGGTAGAAAAGCAAGGTTTTGTTTTCTATAAAGCCATTAAACAGTTCAGGCCTTATGTATTGAAGAACCATACCAAGGTGATCATCCCTCACTCGGAGGTCAAATCTCTCTTTGTGAAGATGGCTCTAGGTGAGAGATGAGGCAATTTGATAATTTCCTTTCAAGAGTATGACCTTGAATTTAAACCAGCAAATATCGTTAAAGGTCGAGGCCTCTGTAAGTTAGCAACTAGAGTCACATATTTTGAAGATCAAGAAGAAGATGGATGGCAAGAGGAACCAACCCTCTACACTCAACAAGTTCCTTAGGTTCCATCAGTTGAGAATTCATGTTACAATGATATTAAGTATTATATTCAGCATGGCACAACTCCTGACCATCTCAATACTAAAAAAAAAAGAGCATTAAGGATGAAATCTACACAATATCAGTTGGTTCATGGTATCTTGTTCAAAAACATTTATGACATAGTCCTACTCTATTGTCTTGAAAAGGAATATGTTGACAAAGTTATTAAAGACATGCATGTGGACCAGTTGGAGTTCACTTTTCGGGAGACACCACTTCCCACAAGATATTGAGAGTTGGGTACTATTGGCCGACATTATTTGAAGATTCTCATGCCTACTCTCGAAGTTGTGAAGCTTGCCAAAATTCCACCGGAAGAGAGCACACGGAAGTTGTTCCACTTCAGCTCGTCATTGTTGAAGATCCATTTGAAAAAGTAGTACCACTAACCAAAGTAAATGATGAAGTGGTAATAAATTTTCTTGAATGGCACATCATAACCAGGTTTGGGTGCCTAACTCTCTTGTATTTGAAAACACAACATATTTTTCATCACTTAAATTGACTGAATTTACTTTTGAAAAGGGGATCACCTAAAAGATGTATCCAACTATTACCTCGAGGGAAATGGCTTGGATGAATATACAAATAATAATTTAATCCACATTCTTAAACTAATTGTAGTCGACCCGCAGATAAATTGGCATAATGCACTACCCAATGCCCTCTGTGATAATCATGTCACCCCCATGGTTTCCATAGGAACCTCTCCTTATTTCCTTGTCTTCAAGAAAGAAATTATCCTTCCTTCAAATATGTATCTTCCTTCTCTTCAACTTATGCAACAGTGGTGTGGGAGAGAATGTCCCATCATCCAAAGATGCATCGACACCTTGTTGAATCTAGAAGAGAACCACGTCAAATCTAGAACCAAATTTGAAGTTCACCAACAAAATATTAAACATTGGTTTGATAAAAAGTATGTTGGAAAGAAAGACTTTTAGGTTGGTGACCTGGTCCTCAAATGGGACAAGCCACATGAAGATAAAGGAAAACATTCAAAGTTCCAGCAATTGTGGTTGGGCCCTTTCATAATTAAAGAGAAGATTGGCCTAGGAACCTATCACTTACAAAACCTTGAAGGGGATGTAGACCTCCTCTCCATTAATGGCCAAGTTCTAAAACACTACATTAGATAGCCTTTGAGGCAGCGCTTCTCCTGTACATAAATAAAGAGTTTGATTTTTATTTTTTGCCCAATTTCTTTTCCTTTTTTCCTATTTCTTGATTTGTTTTATGCTTTGTAATTCTGTTCACTTTTGATTTCAATCATTTTTGTATCTCTCTCTTGAAAATTTTCACCTTGGATTTCCCCGAGAGTTTGGTGCCTTATATCTGAACAGCTCGTGAATGATGATATATTGGTGTGAAAATATAATAAATATGTATGTTGGATTCTAGACATAACTTCATTTTCATCCATATAGCATCCTTGTGCATGATTTCAAGTCATACCCTATAGCGAAACATAGTTTAATAACAAATTAGAAATACACTCTTAAATTGTAGCAAGAAAGGAAGCCCGAGGTTATGTCTAAGAATATATGTTATGTGTGTCTAGAACTAAAGGGAAATTATTTTGGAAAAATCATTTGTAGTACTCCAGGATATGTTTCTTAGGGAGTTCACTCATCTATAATCAATTTGGAAAATCTCACCTTCATAGCTATCATCCCTCGTGCCTTTAAAGGAAGAGTGGAATTCCCCCATCCACCTCTCTCTGAATAAAATACAATCGAATCATAAAACATAAAGGCTTGGAGAAAGACATCCCATATCATGTGGGACATGCAAGTATCTACGTCGGGGCTAAGGATGCTTGTTGGCAATGGAGTAAGAATTGTGACACTGAGGTGACTCCGTCGGGGCTATGGAGGCTCGCTGACGGTGGAGCGACACTATAGAATTGTGAAATCAACTTGTATTTTCATCATTCTTGATGTATCATTTTCCTTTTGAACTTATCATGCCTTCCCAAAGCTAATTCTAGTTGAAAATTTTGTATTTTCTAAATCAATTTTTTCTAGGCATGGATTTAACCTCTCCTTTGTATCATACAAAATTTGTCTTGTAAACATTTGCATTTTCAAAACTATGTGACCTACTCTTTATTTCTTGGGTCATACATTGATGGTGCTTCCATTCTCATAATTTTTATGTTTAGATACTACTCTACATAGATTCATGCCTTCTCCCAATGTGTCTCCATTTGTTATGCATGGCACAACACCCTCCCTTTTTCTTGTATTTTCCACTTGAAAACCTCCCTCTCCAAGAAAATGGGACCCCTCCTTCCACTACATGATATTTTATCAACTTGTTGATCTTTGGTTTTCTCATACCTCCTTGATTGGGTTCCTCGATGTTTCAAGTCTGGACTAGTTTATATTTTTTTTTGTTTGATCCCAAAACTTATAAAATTTCAAGGATCATTCTTCGATGTTAAAAAAAATCTCTTCCCAAGTCTCATGTAATGTCCCCATTTCTAGAAATTATTACATTACAGAGTGTTATGCCTACCAGAGTAGCCAGATAGGGGTGACAAAGAGTTTGGGAGATATCGAGGGGTTTTATTCAGCATGACTTGCATCGTTCATCATCAGGATCCATTCTGAACAACTTGGCTTTGGTTTCATTGCATTCCGACGATTTCTGTAATTTTGAGTTATTATGGGTCATATCTTAATTAAATTCACTAAGAAGGTCGTAATGGGAATATTACTTGGAGAAACCTCTTAGTAATATCTCATAGGAATCGGGAGGAAGATAATTACAAGATAAGATTATGAGAAGTGACTTCCAATGGCTGGAGAAGCCATAAGGATGGATAAATCATGTTTTAGAGGTAAAATGGTTAATTAATTAATTAATTAAGTGATTTAATCAAGGAATAATAAAATAAGGTAAAAGTCACTTGGAGGGAAAAGGTAAACAATGAATTAGGGTTTCGGGAAGCTATAAAGGAAGGGTAAATAAACCTAATTCATCATTATGTAGATTTTAACTTGTCATTGAGGAGAGAGGCGCATCTCAGGAGAGATAGTTCAGTGGATTCCAAAAGGAAGACACGAGTTGGTTGATTTTGGTGTTGAGAGACGCACTCTAGTCACCGAGAAGATCACGTAGGTCTTCCATCATTCTTCAGCAGCAGTTACACAGGGTCCAGCAAAAAGGGTGCACTTATTCAGGGTGAGGGCACAACTTCTGAGGAGGTTCAGTGGATCGACTTGTCTCTTTCAAGGAGCATTCAGAGATTCTCCTCCGACCCGGTTGAGAGGAAGGAAAGGCACATATTTTTCTTGGTTCCTTTTCAGATTCCGATGGAGGAATCATCTGGGGTGCACTTTATGTACATTGGGAGTGCGACACTTTGGGAGGACACATTTGGGGTTCCTGAGTGATCATCAATTCAAATCCATGGAAATCCTTCCGACCCATTTCCCAATAGACTTTGGTGATAAATTTGAGACACACATCATCTGATTTCGATGGTGGAATCACTAGAGCGCAGTTTTCCAGGGCAGAGGGGGCGCATTTCCCCCAGGGGGATCCATTCGGGGAACAGATACACTAGTTGAGGTTTGGACAGTCACCAGGACTGTGAGGAAGAGTAGGGTGCATTGTCTGGGATAGTTTCCAGGAATTTACGAGAGGTATATCCACCAGGGAAAACTTTCCAGACTTGCAGTAGTTGTTGTACGAGTTGGCATATCTGCAACAGTTCTTCATCTCATCCACTGCATTCCACAACAATCTTCAAGTATTATTGTTTTAGTTTCTTTTGTGTTCCATCTAAGATCCTTTTGTCATTGATCTAGCCGAGTGATTCATTTTATTCAGCCACATTCAACATTTGTACTCCACAGAGATTTCATAATATAATCTTTGCAGTCGTTTGTCACCATTATTATTTGAATGCTCATTTATATGTTGTAAACAATTAATCCTACACACACATTAGCAGAGTTTCCTAGACTAGCCAAGTTAGGAACATTACAATTGTATCATAGTTGCTTTTCCTGCCAGCCTAATGGGAAAATCAGAGAGGAAAGTTCAGATCAGATAAGGAGGTAGATAAATCATTACCAGCTAGTGAATTGACAAGAGAACAGATGGATCCTACACCCATTAGATGCAGGGAGGTTTTATATAGTATCAAAATTCCTTGGAATCCATATCACAGATGCAGGGGTAAATGGAAGGTGCACATTGTTGAGGTGCACTATGACAATGAGGATGAGGAGATGCATGTGAATGCAACCATAGATGCTTATTTAAGGCAGCATGATGAGACTAGTGGATCTTGTGCATATAAGGGACAGTTGGATGGACATGATGATAGTGCATGTCCTTCATCTTCCCCATCAAGCAATGTTGAATATTCAACACGTCAGCATAGTGGTGACACTTGTGAGGATTCATATGTGTTGGCACTTAGACATGATGAGATTAGGAGGTTGGATGACCTACCTATGGATGTAGACATGGCTTCCAGGAAGTCATGTATGGAGGATGATGAGATTCCTATGATGAGTGATCCACATTTTTCATCTTCTCAGTCACCTATGCTAGCCACGACACATGAGAATATCAGTGGAATTATTGATATGGTAGAGGAGCCTTGTGTGGGGATTGTACACAAGGGACATATGGAATTGTAGAACCAGGAGGAGAGGTATGACTTGGAGTTAGTTGACCTTACACATACCTATCAGTATGAGGAGAGTGAGTCACCACTCTTGGATATTCCATTGATGGACCAGGTTGTGGAGACTGACAACTTGTTGGGACACTTACTCCTAGGAGCGATATACAATTATGAGGATGCACTCCTTATTGGTCAGGATGACCATAGCATGTTTCTAGACACATCTATATGGGATCCATGCATAGATGATATTAGTAGGGTGAGTGCACAAGAGGATAAAACTTCCCATACAGGATACAATGAGATTCAGATGGGGGTCGCAGTTGGTGATGGTGTGAAGTGGCATATAGGAGGACTCAGTAGCACAGTGGACAGTGGGTAGTTTAGTACCTTATCTTTTGAGGAGTGTGTTGTTGAGGATTCCATTATTTATGCTAGCAGTGAGAGGCATGAGATTGCACCTCAACGGGGTTGTGATCAAGAGTCACGACACTTGACATGAAAGTTGAGATTCAGTGAGGACATGATCATGGTATCCACTAGAAGCATTGATAATACACACACATTGGTGGTGGGTTATTGTTAGAGGGCCTCAATGGCACATGATAGTTCAGATAGGGGACTTTCCATTGATGACTTCCATACACTCACAGAGAGAGTGATTGTGATGAGGGACGAATACCAGCAGTTATTGATGGATATAGATTACCTATTGGAGGTTGGTGAGAAGTATCACAGGGCACTGAGGGAGCAGGAGGTTGAGGTGGACCAACTCACTCATGACTTGGTGAGCACACAAGGATTCTTGGAAGGCACACAGACAACCCTTCAAGAATCAGAGGCCAGATTAGAGGAACTCCTTGAGGAGACTAGTCAGAGATCCACTATATATATCTCAACAGAGAGTCAGATATATCCTTCGGTTACATTGTTAGAGGATATTGGTGGTTTGGAAGAGGAGCACCAATGGAAGGAGGAGCATGAGGAGATGTACTTAGTAAAACATGGATATTCCTCTCCTTTGCAGCAGTATACAGATCTGGGAGATCACCTTCACCGTAGAAGCAGTTGTGTGACTGATGATGGATGGAGAATGATTGACCTGCAGTTGGTGGAGATACCTAATTTTGTACCCGATGGTTGTTTTTCAATGATGAGTGCAAGCGATTATTTACCATGGGTGTCGGTGGACAATATTTTTGTCAAGTCCTTGGGATTGACCAAAGCATATGATACTTTCCATTCCTACAGTTGGTTGCAGATATTTATGATATCCTTTCTCGATACTTTCATCATTGACAGTAGCACAGGGGGAGCTAGATAGTGGCAGGGGACATGGAGAGTTGGTAAGTTGAGACCACCTGACAAGAGTGTCTTGTTTTCATATATCAAGATAAGGGTGGATCATCAAGGGAAGACAGTTGAGGCCTTGGGCGTGATGGAGAGTATCCTAGGCCATGGGACAGACTACATATTCATACTCTCATTGGGATGAGGGTGGAGGGATTTCGGCAGTTACCAGTAGGTCACATCAGTAGTTAGTGGGGATTGGAAATGATGAACTTCCAAATTTGATATGGAATCCGGGAGTCCATTGGGTCAATAATTTGTTTCATTTTATGAGGATCCAGTATGGATACTTTGAGCAGAAACTCATGATCAAAGTAGAGAAACATCATCACGATGGTCCCTATTAGAGACTAGCATGGGACCCTGGGATTACAGGGATGGGAATTTCATTGACTGATGGAGACGAGCAGACCTTTGTAGGGGGAAGTCACTTTGATTTTCCATTGAGTTTCAACATTGGGGAGAGCACGTCATTAGATGGTTATTCGTTGAGGTCTTGTATTGACTCACTATGGAAGCATCATGTTCAGTCGGTGGGGGTCGTGTTGGGTTTGGTATGGTCTAGTAGGATAGACTCATTTTGGGTTGAGGTCGTGTGTTATTTGTAGGAGACTCATGATGTTGATATTGTTAGAAAACCAGGATAATGGAGCAATAAAATAAAACAAATGCAGAAATAAAACACAAAAGATACACAATACAATAGAGACAGAGATATATGTGGTTCACCCAGTGTGGGCTACATCCACCAGAGAAATTTCCAGGTCCTTCCTTTATTATTATCCAGCAAATGAAGGGATACAACCTACAGCAAACCCGCTATAACTTTCTCTTCCTTCTCTCATAGTCTCCTATCTCATAATACAATATTCGCCATGATAATACAATATTCTCCATGATACATAGCCACAATACATTTCCCTCGTAAAAGAGGGTTTCCTTCTAGGGAAAAAAACCCTAACATAACTTCTACCGTCAGATCTGCGACCTTATAATGAACGGTCCATATTTACAATGAAAATACAATATACATTTACAAGGCAATTTTTCCTTAAGGGCTTCACTCCCGAACCCCCGTCGAGGGCCTACTTGCCCCCGGACCTCGCAGAGGGGGTAACCCCCCTATGCACTCCCCCACATGGAGGAATGTACATTCTTCCGAGGTTTAAAGTCTTCATGGGGTATAAACATGTCTGAAAACAAAGACCTATGAATCAGGAAGATAATCAGGCTCCACAACCAACAATCTCCCACTTGGAGATTAATCTCAAAAACTCCACCGATGTTGTATATGCTAGACTATGATCCTTATTGGACCTATAAAACTTGTCATCTTCATATTCATTCTTGAAGAGAAACTGAAACTAAGCAGGAACTGGGTTTCTCCCTGGTTACTCCCTTTGTTAACATGTCTACGGGATTCTACCTATTGTGTATCTTTTCCAACTTCAAATGTCCATCTTCCAAGACAGATATTATGAAATGGTACCTGAGCTGTATATTCTTACTCTTCGAACAGAAGGATAAGTTATTTGAAATATGAATGGCACTCTCAATGTCACAGTACAACTTGTTATTATCCTACTTCTTTCCCAATTCCTCCATAAACCTCTGTAACCAAATCATTTCCTTACTAGCCTTTGTAGTGGAAACATACTCTGCCTCTATTGTTGAAAGTGCAACAACCTTTTACAATTTTGAAATCCAACGTACTATTGTTCCACCTATAGTAAAAACATACCTTGTGGTGCTCCTCTTGCTATCGTTATCACTTGTCATATATGAATCAACATATCCTTGTAGAACAGTGTCTGAACCTTCAAAACATAATTCATGAGTAGAAATACCTCTCAAATACTTGAGAATCCACTTTACTACTTCTCAATGTTCTTTACCTGGATTGTTCATATACATGCTCACAACTCCCACTGCATTTGAAATATTTGGTCTTATGCAAACCATCGCATACATCAAGCTTCCAACTGCTAATGAATAAGGGACCCTGGACATGTATTCTATCTCCTCATGTGTCTTGGGACACATTTCCTTAGTTAAATTGAAATGGTTGGCCAAAGGTGTACTAACTAGTTTTTCATTCTTCATTCTAAACCTCTCCAACACCTTCTCTATGTACTCACCCTGAGACAATGTCAATTTGTGACTTTTCATGTCTCTCATTATTCTCATTCCAAGGATTTTCTTTGCAGCACCCAAATCCTTCATCACAAATGAATTACCTAATTTATTATTGAGCACATTTGTATCCTTCATATTAGACCCTACAACAATCATTTCATCTACATACAATATAAAGATAATATAGCTTCCATTTTCTAGCCTTTTAAAATAAACATAATGATCAGAATGGCATCTACTATAACCTTGTTCTATCATAAAACTTTCAAACTTCAAATATCATTGCCATGGAGCTTGATTTAGGCCATACAAGCTCTTCTTCAACCTCCATGCCAAATTTTTATTTCCTTTGACCTCATACCCATGTGGTTGCTGCATATAAATCTCTTCCTCCAAATCCCCATGGAGAAAAGTTGTTTTTACATCTAATTGTTCAAGATGAAAATCTTCTACTGCCACAAGACTTAAAATAGTCCTAATTGAAGTCATTTTAACAACAGAAGAAAATATTTCATCAAAATATATACCTTTCTTTTGCACAATCCCCTTTACAACAAGTCTATCCTTGTACTGTTTTTTTCCTCCATTTTCTTCCTTCAACTTGTAAACCCATTTATTTTGTAATTTTTTTATTTTTTTTTTAATAATTCTACAAGAAACTTAACCAAATCCTAAGTCTGGTTATTTACCAGAGAATCCATTTCCTCTTTCATTCCTTTCTCCCACTTATTTTTGGTGTCTACCTGCATTGCCTCTTCATAACATTATGGTTCACTAGAATCAGTCAATAATAAATAATACAATGAAGAAGATTATTGTTTAGGGGGTCTACTTAACCTGGTAGATATTCTAAAAACACTTGCAAGAGTTTGAGGTACTTTTTTCTCCTGTTGTTGTACATTTTGATTTTCCGGTTCCTTTGTAATTTCTTTTTCAGTGATTTCATCAAGCACTGTGTATTCTGGTTTTTATTTTTCCTGTTTCTTTCCCTACAACTGATCTCTGTACATGACCTTCTCATTGAATATTAAATATCTAATCCTAATGATTTTGTTATTTTCATAATCCCATAAGCGATAACCAAAATCATTAACATTGTATCCAATAAACGTACACTTCTTGGATTTTTCCTCGAGCTTTGTTCTATTTTCTTTATCAATATGGACAAATGATTCACAACCAAAAGTCTTCAAAAAAGAATAGTTTACCTTTTTGCATGTCCATGCCTCCTCTGGAATTCTACCATCCAAAGAGCGTGAAGGTCCTATGTTTATTAAGTAAACAACAATATCTACAGCATATTCCCAGAACTGTAATGGCAAACCAACATGAAATATCATACTCCTTCCACACTCCATGATTTTCCTGTTCATCCTTTCGGACACACCATTTTCTTGTGGTGTTCCTGGAACTGTCTTCTCTCTACGAATCTCATGGTATGAACAGTAATCATCAAACTCCTTGCTGCAATATTCACTTCCATTGTCTGATATGAGACACTTCAACCTTTTTCCTGTCTCATTCTCAACCAAAGCTTTCCATTTCTTAAAAGTATCAAAAACATCATATTTTTGTCGAATGCAATAAACCCAAGTTTTTCTAGTTGCATCATCAATAAAAGTAACTTAATAACGAGATCCACCAAGAGATGATACCTCCATTGGTCTCCATACATTTGTATGTGTTAAGCCCTAATATTGGCTCATTACCCCTTAATTGGGGCATATTAAACTAGTAATGTTATTTTATTTATGTCGACTTTATTCCATTAGTTGTAATTATACCTCCTAGTCTCTTATATATACCAAGGAGACATTTTCATTTTGAATCATCTTGTACTTGAACATTTAAGTGGGGTAAAATAAGGTTTCCCCCTCGAAGAGGCTTATTATTTGAAATTATCTCTTTTTCAAGGCGTTGAGTATTTTTTATGAGGTTTTTCTATGCTATATTGATATTTGGTTCTTAACATATGGTATCAGAGCTCAACATCTTGGGGTTTTGTTGCTACATCTGAGACACCTCAGAATTTTCGCTATAACTTTTTTTCTACAAAATTTCAGAAGGAACGGCTTGGAAGATATTTAGCAGATGGATCAAGGTAGGTTGGGTTCAAATTTCAGCTCCTGAGGCCTTATACTTCCGGAGATACAGTCTGTACAAGATAGGGTTCTGGAATCATCCTGAACTGAGTCATTGCGGAATTTTCGCTATAAAAACGTTTTTGTAATGTTTCAGACCCTAAACTCCAAAGGATATTCACATAAATTAGTAAGGTATCTGTGGTAAAATATTCATCTTCTGGGTCATCTTAAATTTGTAGATACACCCTATGTAAGATAGGGTATCTAACTAGTCCTATTGACTAGTCTCAAGAAGGTGTTTCAGGTAAACAAATCATAACTTCTTCCTAGAGTATCCAAATTGAGTGGGACCAGTTTCATTGGATCGTGGACAGTCTGTAGTATTTCTGGTATGAGTTTCATAATTTTGTGGGGGGGCACGCTATACAAGTGAGATCTCTTGGAAAGGCCAAAAATCAGCAAGTTGTGGGGAAGTTACCGTAAATTCCACTTGGCACATCCAATTTTGATCAGACCTATGGCATTGCAGAGAAGAAATATCAGAGAACTACATAAAATAAATTTCCATACCCAGAAGGGC
>SNQJ01S0016509.1:0-19653 GCA_010110895.2 Picea sitchensis
TGGTTAGAGACAAATTGAGACAAGAAGAGATGTTTTCCTTGAAGAAGATATATCCTTTCAAAGATACATAGAATATCAGATGGAGATTGAGAGTGAGACAATACCTTCTCCCCCTTTAGCAGTTCTTAGGGAGACAAAGATTATTCCAGCTGATCCAGTTGTTCCAGTTGATATGTCCAGAGATATTATAGTAGGGCATAAAATGCCTACATAGGCTCACTCTGCAGGAGGCAGAGAAACATACAAGCCTCTCAAGGCACATCCCAAGAGAATGAAGAGATTTTTTGAGATACTCTTCAGCCATGAGCCACATCATTTATTTTGAGCCTTCTTGTCATAGAGAAGAAACAAGTGAACAAGTATGGAAAGATTCCATAACAGAAGAATACCAATACATCTTAAAAGAATTATGTATGAGATATTGTTCAGAGACCAAAAGGGAATTCTATGGTGACTTACAAGTGGATCTATAAGATCAAGCATGTAGCCGATGGAAGTGTAGAGAAATACAAAGTGAGATCTATATCCATAGGATTCTAAAAAAAAAAGGGAGTTGTCTATGATGAGAAACTTGATCCATTAATCCTGATACACTTCCATCTATACTACCATCCATGAGTTGGAAACCATATCAGATGGATGGATTCTTGATGAGTTTGGGTTTCAACAAGAGTGTTGTTGATCCAAACCTATATTAATATAGTGTTGGTAATGAGAGCTTGATTTTGGTGACTCATTCAGAAGGCATTAATGTTGGAAACAAGTAATCTTTGACTTCTGATTTCGAAGATGAAGGATCTGAGTATGATGCACTACTTCTTGGGATAAGAAGTATGACAGAGGACCAATGAGATTTTCCTGAGTAAAGGAAAATATGCAGTGGGAATATTAAAGAAGTTCAGTATGACAGAATGCAAATCCATGGTGATGGATTTGAAGAAAATAAATGATGATGATTCAGATGAGATTGATACACAACTTATTGGATCACTAATGTATCTAGTTAACACCAGACCTGATTCATGTTATGCATTGAATGTACTTAGTCAATCCATGAGTCAACCGAAATAGACTCACTGGACAACAATGAAACATGTATTGAGATATCTATGAGGCACAGTTGGATATGGCCTGAGATATGCCTCCAATGTGGACTTGAGTTTGCAGGGATATGTCAATACAGATTCGGAAGAAAGTATAGTGGACCGAAAGAGCACATCCATTTGTTTTTTTACCTTGGATTTTTCCATGGTTTCCCGATGTAGCAAGAAGAAAATCTTTGTGGCCTTGAGTACCATAGAATTACAATATATAGGATTGAGTGTACGAAGCAGTGTGGCTTCATAAGCCTCTAACAGATTTACTTGATCATGAAATGGATTCCATGATTATAAATAGAGTTGTGTGAAGCTCTTTTAGAACCTTATGTTTCATGATAGATCGAAACATGTTTAGATAAAATATCATTTTCAGAGACATGATGCAGAGGAAAGAAGTACACGTGAAATACCTTCCTACACATGAGTAGATTACATACATCTTAACCAAACTAGATTGGTGAAGAATACCTCTCTATCTCAAAAGGAGTGTTGATGACTATATCCAAGACAAAGTTTGAGTACTTCCTTGCGAGACTTGGCCTGATGGAGATTGCCTCCCCAGTTGAGAGGGAGTTTTGAGGATTAAAGTTGTGTGAGACATCCTCCAGGACACATACCTTAGAGGGATCCCTTGATATGGGTGTGTGGTTCTTATCTGAGACAGAATTGGAACGTAGTTGTGTCCTCCTCCTTACAGAGAGTTGAGAAGAACTCTAGATGATTCTCTTGTGTAACGCATTGAGAAAGAATATATGTTGAGTTAGACGTACATGTGGTTGAGCACAAGTGAACGTGTGAATTCCCATGAGTTGGGTGCATCATTATGAGACAGAGATGAAAATGATTTATTAGCCTCCTCTTAGAAGAGATTTGATATGATGAACTCGAGATGAGTCTCTTGTGCAATGCAATGGGAAATAATATATTCTAAGTTGGATGTGTCTGTGGATGAGAATGGGTGAACGTGATACTAGTGGTTGAGCACTAGTGAGTGTGGTTCTCCTCTGAGACGTAGTGAGATAGAGATATGGACATCCCTATGGATGTGCCCCTAGTGGCTGAGAACTAGTGGGTGTATGAGATCCCTTTCTATATTGTTCAAGAGTCAGACTTACCTATAACCCTAATTGTAATGTAAAGGGTACACGTCAGCCCCACCTTAATGTAAAACATAATTAATATGGTAATTATTTATTATATTGTGATTTAGTATGAGGTCGTCCATATTGTGCCAATAGACACTTATGTTGACAGGTTCAATCTAATACAAGTAAATGTAAATTCCCCATTGAGGAATCATATCTGAAGTGTGAGTTTGGAAATTTCAGCAAGTACATCTTCTTGGGAAAAGTGTGCACCTCTCTTGGGCACTAGTCTTCTAGGATTTGTGAGAATCCTTTTATGTGCTAGGTTTTCTTGGTGGTGGAGGTATTTCTCTTGAATAATATAGAAAAGGATTGCCTGGGTTTTCTTCCCTTGTTGAGAATGGTTTACCAGGATACTTCTTCTGTACTTGTGCATGGTGTTTCTTTGTGTGATCTTGATTGTTGCAACAAAATTTTATATGGTTTAAGTAAAATGCTAAAATGGAATGAAATTCATGTTTAAACCTTTCCTATTGAAAAATCAACAAAGAAAAATTAAGTTCTTCTTTAGCTGTTCTGAGAGCTTCAAGTCCATGTTGTTGTTGCTCCACTTTCATTTTTTTCTCCTCACGTTCGCAAGGGATGCAATCACATTCATTTCTCTCATTGTGCCTCGTTTTTCCTTGAACCTGGTAATCTGCATACTAGGAGGAAATAGTGATGTGGGTAGTTATAAACTTTATACATATGATATTTATCATCATTGTTTCTTTGTATTTGTTGAGATCCAGCCCTCGTGTCAAGTCCAATGCCATCCTTAGGAATGTTGTTATCCTCTGAAATTTCGTAAGCAGTTGTACTATTTGATAAACATATTTGATTGACTTCTTCATCATGGATACATATGGAGATCTCGTCCCACATGTGAGGAGTTGTATATGCTGGGAATTAAAATCCCGGTGATGGGAGTTTGATTTCAACCACCATATGGGATGGGTGATTTTGTAAGCTAGCATGGGACAATATCTTTTATTTAATATGACGATGACGTGATAGTATGAGCTGAGGGATGTCATTTCACATCCTCTAGGAAAATATTTTATGTTTGCAATGTGTCCTTCATTAATGCTCGAGTTCACCTTGTTATTTTTCCCATGTGTGTTATAATGTGGTTATTTTTTTATATGTTTGGAGGGAGTTGTGGAATCATTTCATTCATTTTCCTAAGGGAGGTATATTGTGAGGATTACCTCATTCTATTTTATATCTCCTTTTTCCATGAGTTTGGATTCCTTGGCAAACCGATCTACTTCCTAATTGTGTTGTCTCAGAATATGGAAGTATTCTACATTTCAGAATTTTCCTTCTTATTGTTTTAGTTTTTTTGTAGATGCCTTGCAAATTGGAGTTTTTTTTCCAACTAATGCCTCGAAAACTTTTGATCACTATCTCAGAGTCTCTTAACACGATGACGCTCTGTGTTTTATTTTCAAGAGTAAAAGACAGTCCTTTGACAAGACTTATGCTTGCTTATTAATTTTGTGTTCTAATCCCCATGACATTTGATGTTATTTTTTTCCTCTGGGATCATAGATGACCCCCACTGCACTTGTTTCCCCTCCATATAATTTAATTTTGAATATATGGAATTTTATATATTATGTTTTAATAATATTTAATAGTTTTTTTGAAACTTTACACCATGAAAAGTTGGTTCAATAACATTTAAGATTATATTTCGTATTTAATTTTCTTTCCTTATTTTGGGTGAAAAAACAAATTAGTCTTCAGAAATTGATTTAATATAAAATATATATTTAAGGTAGCTTTAATAAAAGTGAAATAACCATGAGTAGCTTCCATAAAGTGAAATATTAAAAAAATTATTTAAAAATTGTTTACATGACATTATTTTATCAATTTATCGATTTTTTCTTACGAGGACACTTTCAAGTTGAAATTTCCTCTAATTTTGCACCCCACCTCACCTGCTTGACCTTTTATATAATCCATGTTACAAAAAATCTCCTCCCATTAGTCCTTTCTATTGGCATGCATACCATATACATTTAGTATAGGGATGAAATTTTGAATATCCAAGGATTGAATTTCAATCCAAATAGTAGATTGTAGGACATTTGAAGTAACTAAATTTCAATTTCAAATTCAAGCTACTAAAATATCTCAAAACATCCCAACAAATACTTATGCTAGAAACTCCTTGAACATAATAACTCTATTGATCATCTCAATGTCAATCTATCCCCTCATGATGGTCTTTTATAAAGAAATAGTATATGGTTTGTGCAATGATACTAATCCATGGATGATGTTTTTTTTTAAAGAAAAACCCAAACCTCAAACATTTAATGACATAATAATCATTGATTCACAATCCCATATTTAAGGTCCCCTTAAATGTTTTGTTTGTTTCTTCTTTATCTTTTTCCAAATGAATAAATGATCTCCTTCCCATTGTAGATGTATATATAATGAATGAGGTAGATATTTTTAGACCACTATAACATCCCCACTATAATCCCTAGTTTAATTAATGCATAATGTAGATATGAAATGTAGCTACGGCCAAACAATGTAATATGTGAATTGTATTTCTAAATTTTAATAAATAAAATGTGATGCCAACTGTTGGGGGACATGGACAAATATGTGGGTTAAGTTTTCCACAAGATAACGAAGTGTGTAAGAGGGGTACAAGGGGAGGAATTATTTATGTATATTAATCCAAACCCAGGTTCTTGAATTTTATTATCATTGAGGAAAACCTTATTCGTTGTTTGAGTGTATGAGAGCATGGTCAATGAATACATCTAAGAGGGTAGGTGTGAGAAGTCACATCCCATATTTATTGGGAGAATGGGGATGAAGTAAAATCAACATTGGGGAGAGTGAGATTCAACATGAATTGGGAAAGGAGAGGAATCAATTTTGGATAGTCATGCTTTTGGAATAAGCAAGGGGGGAACAAGGAAAGGAAGTGCACTGGAGTTGAACAAACCATGGAGGTCAAATTTTGGAGCATTTTTGGAGCTGAAAATTGACGAAACAAGTTGTCATTATTGCAAAAGAACTATTTTTTTAGACCTGAAGAGTGAACTCATGTGTGATTTGCATTGTAACAACAAGTTATTGTTGTTTTACTAGTAGTTTTCCTAGTAGTGATCTCCCTTGAGTTCCCATTAGTGAGATTCATGGTTACTTGTGCTAGAGAAACCTTGATAAATGAATGAGATGTCAAATGGAATGAGAGCAATGAAGGGATAAATTATTTGGTTTGGTCAATTCAAGAGGAAGAGAGTTGGTGGAAATCGGATAGTTGTAGCGGAATGCTAATGAGTTGTGGGATATCTAAGTTGTGAGTAGATTGTGAGAGACACCCTCTTTTGTGAATTCCTATCCCTAGCTTGAGGGTGAATTGTTTTTCAGATATAAAACAACAAGTCTATAGTTGGGTATAATGTTCATCCCAAGAAGTTGGTTGCACAACTATTTTAAAAAGATAAGTAATTATCTGATTTTTTTAGTTATTTCATGAGTTTAATCGTTGTGATTTAAATTTATGTATGTGAATGGTTTTTTTTCTAATGTAAATGAGTTTATTAGTTGCATTCATGTTTATCTCAACATATTGTAGCAACTTTTTAAATAATAGTATCAACAAGTGGTTAAACCAGGGTGTTTGGTAAGCTACATGATATGTTAGTAGAGTTTGTTTTTAATTTTTTTTATACATATATTTTGCATGGTAATGTTCCTTGATTAATACAGGGGACGTTACGTATTGGAATCAAAGCGAGGTTCAACATTGAGCTTGTATGGGCTAACAACCAGTGAAAATTTTGCAGAAATTCATTTTTGCGGAGTTTAACCTATGATGAATTTGGGAAAAGAGTGAAAACATAGTGAAATCCCCAAATTTATGAGCAGGTTCGAGTCTATTTTTCCTTGGAAAAATCAAATGAGGGGATTAATGGTGTCAATCTACATGTTACAAAGTCAAATTTGTCGTAGAAGGTTGAATTGTATGGTTTAACATTGATTGAAGAGTTGGAGAATCAACGGTCCATATCACATTCATCTTGGAGATCAATGGTTGAGATCCATTTTTTATTGGTTAAAACTTCCAAGTACATCAACGTAAATGTTTTGGAGAAATTATTAAAATTCTTGAAATTTTATAATTTTTGGAATTTTTAGAAAAAATACATACAGTGATGACATGGATCCACATGGTGGTGGCATGGAGGTGCCAATGTGGATTCCAAAATGGAAATATACCCATGGAAGGGACATGGTAGCAGGTCGCTATGGAGAAAATTGTAAGTTTAATGTTGAATTGGACTAAGTATCAGGGCTAATCTTCACCACTCATTCGACAACAATATTAAATATTGACCATTCATCCAGGATCATTGGTTGGGATGGAAAAGTATTAAGGGCATGATCATATAAAGAATTGTGTGGGTGGGAAAATACTTGCGGAGAGATCCTAAGGAGAAGTCTCAGTAAGAAATAAGAATGATAAAACAATTAAAACTTCCACAAACCATAACTTTCAATTTGAAGCTCATATTGGGGAAACCAAATAGTCATTGGAAAGATATTGAGGAGAAGAATCCATATATTAACCCATAAAATTGATCTAAGTAGTAGGAGTTATAGTCAATTCAAAATCATATGATTGGTGGCATTAAAGAGTAGAAAATTTATGCATCCTTTTTCCAGAACTATGTATATATTTTTGTCTAACAAAAATTTTATTCCATGCACATTTTTTTGCAGAATTATAGGTCAGAAAACAATATGTGTCTCTTCTATGAGGACTAGAGTTATGGAATATTCCCAAGGATCTTAAAACCATGAAGAATAAATTATAGGGATACATATCATCATGGAAAATGCTGAGACAGAGTCCAATGAAAGAAGAGGTCGAAGGATCCTATAACTATGAGAAGCCTGCAAAGAGAAGTGCAGAGTTGTAGGGAAGATAATGAAAAGATTATGAAATATTAGGAGCATACACTATAGAGTCCAAATATTCCATAGAGACAAGCCAATAGACACTTTTCCACAAAGCGAGAAGCTAGTTCTAGACAAGTGACAACATCTAGATCCTATAGTAGAAGGGATGATCATGAGAATGATAGAAAATCATGAAGCTTGAGCAAGATTCATCATTCCCTAGAGAAATACACTAGGAGATCTCATGCAATTTCGGGGTTAGGGAACATACCAAGTGTGTGTCCTTTCAAGAGGAATAAAAGAAGGAATGAGTTATACATATTGCAGGGTGAACTTAGGAAAATCAAGCCACCAAATTTCAATGGTGAGCACGGGAAGGGATAATAGGTCGAGGCATGGATATCGGAAATGAAGAAATATTTCTAGCTACATGATTACTCCTCAATGGTAGAGACAATAATTGTAACCTACCACTCATAAAGAAAGGTATTCATGTGGTGGGATCAACATAAGCAAGTCAAACACCATGATGAGAAGAAGGTATCTTGGAGGTTGTTCAAAGTATATTTCCAAGAGAAATATTTTTTAGATAATTACTATGAAGGAATATGAAAGAGTTCTTTGAACTCAAGTTTCGAAACATGACAATGCATGAATATGAGAATAGATACTTTGATTTTTTGAAGTATGTGGGCTTCATAAATGATGAGAAGGTAAAAAAATCGAAATATTTATGAGTGGTTTACCCTACTACATTGACAAGATACACTATGATAACCCTAGGACTTTGGAGGAGTACATAAGAAGAGAAAATCATCTTTATGAGTATAGAAGAGGGAGGTTAGTCTCAAAAATCATGGAATGACAGGATGAAAGGAAAGAGGGATCAAAGGAAAAAGATTTTTTAATCCACCCTTTCACAGGAACAACTCATAGGAAAATCAACAAGGACAGTAAATCCAAAATGAGCCCAGGATGGAAGATTCATTTAGGAAAAGGTTAAGGTATAACCCTATAAAATGTTATGGATGTGAGGGAAATAACTTATATAGGGAATTCCCTTGCAAAGGAGAAACAATGATGATTTTCCACAACATTCAAGAGGATGAAATAGTGGAAGACATCGGAGGAAACATGCCAAGAATTTATGCATACTTGGAAAACAAGAAAGAAGAGTATCAATACCCCATGATCGAAGTGGAATGTAAGATTGATAACTAGCGCATACCAATTTTAATTGATTTTGTAGCTAGCCATAGTTACAAAAATATAACATTGTTGAAATATTTCACTTGCAAAGAAGTAAGCATAATAAATCTTGGTTAGTTCAATTAACCACATGGGCTAAGAGGAAAATCAATGACCTAGTTAAGGATTGTCCAATAGATATGAATGGACTTAGCACAAAGGTAGATTTCAAAATCATACCATTGGGTTCACATGATCATCTAATTTGCATGGATTGGTTGGAAAAGCACCATGCTATCCTAGACTATTACAACAAGACAATCACTTGTCTTGATGAGGAAGGGAAGTAAGGCAAGGTTCAAGCATTCCAAGAGCTATAGTTTTTAGAGAAATTTCAGCCATGTAACTGAAGAAGATTTCCTTGAAGGGATGTCAAATTTTTGTAGCCCATATGGAAGAGGTAGCCAAAGATAAAATGTCAAGTATTGAAGACCATCTAGTCTTGAGGGATTTTGACTATTTTTTGGTGGAAATCCTAGGATTTACACCAAAGGGAGACATTGATTTCTCTATTAATTTGGTGACAGGAGATGCCCTAGTGTCCAGGACACCTTACAAAATGGGCACACTAGAGTTGAAGGATTTGTGGATTCAGCTTGAAGAACTACCAAAGAAGGGGTATATATGCCCAAGTGTGTCACCTTGGGGTGCCTCAGTTATTTTTGTGAAGAATAAATATGGAAACGTAAGGTTGTGTATTGATTTCAGACAACTGGATAAGGTCATCATAAAGAAAAAATATCCCTTTCCAAGGATTGATGATATATTTGATCAACTGAAAGGTAAAATAATGTTTTCCAACATTTACATGAGGTCAAGTTATCATCAAGTGGGGATAAAGAAATAATATATCAACAAGACAACGTTCAAAACAAGATATGGGCATTATGAATTCATGGTAGTGCAATTTGGGATATCAAATGCCCCAGTTTTATTTTATTTTTCTGATGAATGGAGTGTTCATGGAATACCTAGGCAATTTTTTGATTGTGTTCCTAGATGATATACTCATCTACTAAAAATTAGAAGAAGAACATGTGCAACATTTAAGAATGGTGTTGCAAGTTTTAAGAGAGAAAAAATTGTAAGTCAAGATAAGTAAGTGCATCTTTTATCAAACAAAGGTTCACTACTTGGGGAATATTATTTTATTCGATGGGATAGAAATTGATCCCGAGAATATAGAGGCCATTAGAGGGTGTCTGACACCAAGAAATGTCATAGAGTTCAGATCATTTGAGGGTCTTGTAGGTTATTACCAAAGATTCATAAAAGGATTCTCAAAAATTGAAAGTCAAATGACTTCTTTGCAAAATAAGGGAGTGAAATTTGAATGGACTTTCGAGTGTGAAGAAAGATTTCAGCAGTTGAAAGACATTTTGAATAGTGCACCAATATTGAATATTGCAAACCCCGATGAACACTTCATTGTGTGCATGGATGTGTGCAATAAAGGACTCGGTGGAGTCCTCCCTCAAAAATATCATGTGGTGTGCTATGAGTGTTGGGAATTTTGATCCACTCTTGCATGCATCATTCTTAACACTAGAGAGTTTATGCCGAGGGTTTGTCCAGAGTTGTTCAACAAAAATGTTGGAGCACTGACATATCAAACCTCGTCCAAGGTCGAGGAAGGTGTCACCCTAGATGTAGAGAGGATCACAGAGACCATCAGGCCTTGTGATAGGGATGAAGGCTAAAAACAAAAAGAGTCATCGAAATTGGCATCCATGTGGCTCATATATGATAGATTATTAGGACCAAGAAGTAAAACAATACACACAAATATTCAATTCATACATGACGGACATAGAATGGATCAGAAATATCATATCTTTATAACTAGAGTAATTCCATCACAACATAGGTATACATTACGCACAATAGATATATATTATATCCATAGAACTTCATATATTTTCTATATAAATCCTCAAAACTACAACACACTACACAATGTGCCCTTCCTCAATACTCAGACATATAACAAACACATAAAGATATTCAAAAGCATTACACTAGTACAATAGGATCAAAGGGAGCTCAATACTAAGGACTCTGTTGGAGCCGCCTTTTACAAGTGTTGAAATGTAATTCTTGAAATCAAAAGTTTACCCCGACATGCGAAGTGGTGATGGTCGTTATAGTCCTAAGTCATCATCACTTAACCATTAAGAAAGTCTATCACTTTTATTACCTCATGCTATCGAGCTTTGGGAGTTACAAGTCGCAAGGTTTTCAAACTCCGATATGCGAAGTCGCGAAACGGTTTTAAAAAGTTCACCCAAGTTGGTGTCAGGGGTAAGTCACTTTAAACCCTAGTTAAGCACTGTCGGGGTTTCGTGACTCGACGATCGCTCTCCCAAAAAACTATACCTTCGTAGCCCCGAGTCGCGAAGTCGCGATTTTTATTAATTAAGCATGGGTTATTTAAGAGCTTAAGTCAAATCACGTTTTTTTAAACTAAATCGCATCAACGCGATTTCAGGTTTTGGGGGCTCAAAGGGTAGGAGTGATTTCTCCCGATACGGAAAACACCCAAAAGGTGAAATTAAAGACTAAAACAAACTTAATTAAAGGGGCTAAGCATGATTAATCGATGTATCAATGAAAACATTAATACGCACCGTCCGTGGAGTAATTTTAAATGTTTTTTGCGTTGATTCGTGCTATGACTCGTCAAACAATTATGGCATTTATTTGGACTACGATGAGGTGATAGATAGTAGGATCTCACTTTTACTACTAAATATTTCTTTAAGAGATTTGACCGTTTGGTTCGCAAGGACACCAGGGTTTTAAATGACTAAGATAAGGGGTTTATTTCATTATTTCAATTTTATTTCTATTTTGCGCTCAGAGCTTTTTTCATCAGGATAACCTCTGTCTGTATTTACAATTCTTACTACAGGTGATTTTTGTACAAAATTATCTTTCATGGCTCCACGAAAGGCATTCAAGGCGGCTACCGAAATTTCAGGTCAGGGCTCTGATGTTGTTTCCGATACTTCACCCCAAAGTATTAATACTATCAAAACCTAGACATACATCTCCGACATTCTTCAGTTCGAATCTGTGAATTGTTCAGATGATTCCAGTGATAATGAGAAGGATGATTTGGCCATCAGATACAAAATCTTCATTCAGGCAGAAATGCACAAAATAGAGGCAAGACCACGACTCCTCCCCTATTATGATATGATCAGATGGGTGCTAGACCATGTGGATATCCCGACCAGAACCACCATCAGCGAGAAGAAGGTGATGATTGGGACTTTTAGACTAGAACATATGTAGGCAATGTATCAGCTATCACCCACACCAAACTTCGCGCACAATGTCGAATTTCTGGAAGGTTTCAAGGAGAAGCAATGCAAGCAACATGGTAGAAACTTGTCCGATCTGATCAAGGATTGGGTTTCCCACCCCACAAAATTCAGGGTGGATTCTAATGGAATTTATTCAGTCTCCTCCTTAGAGCCACCATTCAGGTATATAGAAATGATGGCCTGTAGGTTGTATGGGAGGGAGGATACCACACATTTTTTTCTCCCATGGGTTCCTTTGATTCATACATTCGCTGAAGGTCTTTCTTTCAACTAGGCCAAACTGTTGTCGGATAGTTTATCCAGTCGAATTACTGAATATCGAGCGCAGAAGGCGAGTGGGAAAGCAACTTTGTTTTTCATGTCCACCTACATCATGGACGCCATTTGTTTCATGATGCCTTTCCCTCTAATGAGTTGGATTTGGACTCCATCTAGTACAAAGCCCATCCATGTCTACCACTCGAAGCTTTGGGAGAATAAGGCCAAAGAATTCACCTACGAGATCTTCAAATGGGTAATGGTTCCATTGCATATCACAATTTTTGGCCAGCCACCTCCCAGGATATCAAATAGTGTTGTGACCAGCCTAAGCAGTGTGACAGATTGGTATCTAGAGGCAAAATTTTTGTATATCAGGGTTTTCGGCACCTCTGTCCCTCCATATGCCCTCCCGCTATTCCTGTCAAATAAGTTATTGTGACGTGAGATCGCCAGACAATCCGTGCTCAGTGGGATAAGCAAGGAACTCAAAGGAGTATCAAAAAAGGTATGGTCGCCCTTCCCTATTCATATCGGTGCATATTCCTTACTATATTTTGGTCACACCAAAGCCGAGGCTGTGGCTCTGGAAGAAATGATGCTAGTAGACATTGAGTTTAAGAAGCATGAACCTAGTAAGGTTGTGAGCAATCCCTTGGCAAGTTGTGGCCTTAAGAGGTATGAACACGAGGATTCCCCGCATGATGAAATATCCTGGGGCGCGAGGTCCTTTGCGGAATTCCTAAGTCGGATTCAAGCCTTGCCACCTGGAGACATGGCTGAATTTTTTGAAATTTTGAGAACACCGACTAGGTTGTCTCCCCCAGATTTTACAGGGTGAAGCCCCAGAGCTTCCAGTTACAAAGAAGACGGGAGCCAAAGGTGCAAAGGACTCGAGTCCTAGTGGGGAGAAGGACCAAGGGAAAACCAGGGAGGCTAGAAACTCAGAGCTAGGAGTTGAAGTCCCCTAGAAGCAGGAAGGAAACCCCGAAAAGGGTGCGCTAGGCAAGCAGGCCCAAGGCCAAGTAGAGATACCTTCGCAGGGATTGGGCGACTCACTTTTGCTCACGCCAAACGAGTCGGTTACAGAAGCCACCTTGAAACAAACATCCAAGCAAATCGTCAATCTGATTGCTATTGTCACACCCTTGCAGTTCACAAAGGGGAATTCTGATGAGGGATGGATTTTCAATGAAGAACTAATGCCTATTTCTGCAGAGGAACTACCTCCCAATGAATTTTTCTTTGACAAGAAAAGAAAGCCTGTGGTAAGGCAAGGATTTTATCAAAAGGAGGGCGTAGTAGCCAAAAAATTTAAAATCATAACAGATGGGAAGGCCGTGAAAGAGGAAAAATTGTAGAGGAGATAGTTGGGATGCTAGGGGCTTATGCTACAGCCAATTAGTACTCAATTGGGACTTTGACGGCCTAGTTGAAACGAAAGAACCTCCTGATCAGTAAATTGGAAGCTAAGGTAGCTACTACCGAAGCKAATGTCAGGGASGAGGTGAGAAGGAGCCTTGAGGAAGCCCGAACAATCRACTTGCATGAGATCGAGAAGCTCAGGTCTGACCTCGAGCAGGTGCACCAGTTAGCGCAAACTAGCCAAACACAGGTAAGCCAGTAGGGGAAACAGACTATAGAGTTGCAGTCGAAATTGGAGGTTGCCAAGAAACAGGTTGTAGACATAAAAATGTTCAGATCACAGGCCGTCAAAATCCAACATAAGGTACTTACGGCTCAACAAAACTTGTTGGCAAAGGTGAGAACCATTCAGGACCATTTCCGGATGATAGAGCAAATATTAGAGAGCATTTTTTCGAGAGAAAGAGAAGTCGGGGTAGCACGGGTCACTTTCCAAGACGTTGTTATAGCTACAGCGAGGATAGAGATGGTCAGCACCTCAAATTATCCATCACGGAACAAACTAGAGGTAATATCCTGCTGAAGGTCTGGGAGAAGAACATATCGAAAAGCAGGGGGAGAGCTAACGAGGTAAAGAATTTTTGTGAGGAAACATTCTCTTTAATAAGTAAAGGTTTGCTAGATCTTGATAAGGAGAGAAGTGTTGGGACACTGGGAAAAATCAATATAGCTAAACATCTGTTGGAGATCAAAGAAAACATGGAGGAGCAGCAAGTGGAGATATCCCAAATCAGCCAGGTTGATATGACCCAAATGGACAAATGGCTAGTACAACCAAGTTTACAATTATACTCCATCATCGCAGAGGACCGACAAGTGGGAAAGAGTTTACCACAACTGGAAAAAAATTGTTACACTCTTGAAGCGAGAGACCAAGCAGATCCTTCCAAGTTGATAGCCCAGTTGGTGGAGAGGTGCATCACTTGCACCGAGCAGGCGAAAGGGCAGGCTTCCGGTGTCAAATAATGATAGATGTCTGCTTGTTCTATTTTTAGAACCCCAAGAGTAAAGAAAGGAAGGTTCTCTGCCTGCAGGAAGGAGGACAAAGACAAATAAGTGAAATGCATAAATTTCCCATTTTGTAACCGAAAACTTTTGGAACAATTGATATTCTAGCGTTTAGAAGTTTGTATAAATATGCATTTTGAAGTGAGAATAAGGGCTGGACCTTTTTTGGCCGATTGTAATAGAGACTTTTTTCCTTTTGAAAAATAATACAAAGTAATCCGAAGATTCTTGATTCTGTGAAGACTGAGTTATGAGTTTTGTTTCCTCTGTTATCTTATATTAAATTTTATTTTGCATATATATTTCTGATGAATGTTTAGTTGCAATTTAGTACAACTTCTACTATGGTGACCAAATTTTTAGTCGTCTAATCATTTGCATTTTTTCCTCTGTATCGGCTATCAGCAGGTACAAGACCTGTGAACTTTTTATATCTCTATATTCTATGATTTGTCAAATNATTGTAATAGAGACTTTTTTCCTTTTGAAAAATAATACAAAGTAATCCGAAGATTCTTGATTCTGTGAAGACTGAGTTATGAGTTTTGTTTCCTCTGTTATCTTATATTAAATTTTATTTTGCATATATATTTCTGATGAATGCTTAGTTGCAATTTAGTACAACTTCTACTATGGTGACCAAATTTTTAGTCGTCTAATCATTTGCATTTTTTCCTCTGTATCGGCTATCAGCAGGTACAAGACCTGTGAACTTTTTATATCTCTATATTTTATGCTTTGTCAGATTTCTTCTTGTCTTTTTATTCTTCTGTTTACAGGGCGAGATTCTCCCTTGATAGGAGCCTCGCATTGTCAACAGCTTAATGTTTTCTCGCATTTCATACATGATTCTTTAAAAACTTAATTCAGTTACGGGAGAAGGCCTTTGGTTTGTTTTCTACTTTTAAAATCGGATTCAGAAATTCTTTGTTATACGGTTAAAAAATTGAAGTAGCCTTTTAAACCTTGAATTCTCTTTTCAATTTCTATTTCTCCATGACTATGCCCGTTGCAAGACAGCCCAACATTGAACTCGGCTTATCGGATCAAACCAGCATTGCTTTGAACCTTTTTGACACCATACTTAAAACCGCCATCACCCGGGTAGAGCTCGAACATTCATGGGCCGCAATTGAACGGGATATAAGCATCCAGGAACATTTGGAAGCAAGACAGAGACAACTTAGAAATCAAACTTAGCTTATTTTCCTGAAGGTTGACTCTTCCCCTTTGTTATCTTTTACTCACTTTTGGATGCCTAGACCCTATACTTTTTAGCCTTAAGTACAGACTCTGGAACAACAGACTCAATGAATCTCTTCTCCTCAATATATATCTATCCAACCAACCCTATTTCTGATGTTAATGCTTCCTTTTATAACTTTCTCTTCTGGGGAGCGTTGTCTCTTTCTACTACTCTCCACTTATTTGTCTAATAAAAATTCCTCTCATTCTTATGGTGTCTACCAACGATCCACATAGACTTTTTGTATCAATGCAAATCTTAAAATCCTACCCAGCTCATCCTCTGTTCATCCCACATCCTTGTATGCTACTGGAAATAATCATTTGGGAAGATTTCCCGATAATTTATTTCTTAATTCTGGGAGGCATATTCTTGATTTCAAGTTCAATGGAAAAAACGCGGACCAATGTGCATTGGGTAGACTTTGAGCTTGGCGCAAAACTGACAAAACTTGTTCCTATGCACACTCCTTATCATTTCCTTAGGCGAACACAAAACTATCGAATGAGTGCGCACAACTTAGTTTGTGTGCATGTGCAAAACTGAATTCAAAACTTTGGGTGCAGCAGGCCCCCACCACTATTGTTTGGATCATCCTTGAGCCAACTACTACACCTTATCCAATTGAACATTTTGAGTAAGAGAAAATAATCGTTCTGCAAAACAAGTTGTGCTTATGGTTGAGTCTGAGTAAGAGAAAATCATCGATGCAGGTTGTAGTTGAAACTTGACTCATGTTCATGAATGAAAGATGAAGTTGGAGTGCATGCAGCCAGATGATTCCTCTGGAACTTGCATTGGTGTCTATGGAGAATAATAAGGGATATGTTTAGATCCCACCAGAAAACACCCAACACTGAAGAGAATGAGGCTCCATCAAGAGAGAGTATCATTCTCCATTTTTATTTTTATTCTAGGATGGCTAGGCTTAGTTAGTAGTCGTGGTCATTCTATTAGAGGAGGGATGTGGATCCATGGAAAGATGTGAGAGTAGGGGGGGAAACAATGGGTTTGGATATATAGCATGCCATGGTTTCACTTCTGAAGGAGGGGGATCTATGACGAAAGAGGAGGCCCCTCCGTATCAGCAAAGGAGATGATGCATGGTGATCGTTAGATGTAGGGACCCTCCCTATCAACAAAGGGGATGATACATGGAAACACTTAATAGTGGGGAAGATGGAAATGAAAGAGATTAATGGTTTTTCCTAACAGTTAATGATACAACATTAAGATGTTGGAGAATAGTATCATGGGAATTTGAGGAGATTCGTTGGGTTGGGAAGTGCACATCTCAGGATGTCTATGGAGCTAGTCAATGATACGAGAGATGAATGAGCAGAACATGAATTGATAGTATGGAAACAGGGAAATTTGGAACTGTGTGTGATGGGAAAGAGAAAGTAAGAATGGGACGTGGAAAATTTCTTCAAAGAGTCCATAGGAGATGAGGTATTTATATAATGGAAGGGGGGGGGAAGAGGGTCATTGATACCAATATGGTGGAAGAATACTTAGAATATGGAAATGGGGTGTTTCATCCATAGAGATCCTAATGCAGATCTGCCATCCTAACGATGTGCCTTGTGGAATGGGGTGTCATATGGGACTCCATACCTGTGTTCTAGAGAATCTATCATAAATAGATTACATTTACCTTTTAGTGAATTGAATCACGTGGAAAGGATTTTGAGTCTCGCATGACTTGTCCTGCAGGACTAGACCATGTACTTTTTCTATAGGGACGATCAAGATCAAAATTCTTGGGACTTGGGAAAGTTGTCAATTTATTGATTCCACTCATGTGAATGAAGATGTTGTGGTGTTGTATTACAATTAGTTAGGAATCCTGGAATGTCAATTTTCACATTGGGTGGTGAAATTGACGGTTGCATTTAGGTAGAATTGGGTCAATTGTCCTCCTGTCAATGGTATTTCTAAAGCTCTATTCCCTAAGGTTCCTAGAAATGATGGACTGGGCATATCTACCAAATCTACCAATATGATTCGCTAATATCAGCTGAGATTGGCGAAAATCTACTATCCTTAGTAGCTTGTACATGTTACTTAATGGTTTGGACAGTGTTGCACATACATGAGTCTTCTTTTCTAGGGGCACTGTGCATGTTTCCTATGCACCCTTGCATGATTGGATTGCTAGTTTATTTGATTGTAGTGGCCCCTCGTGGGTTTTATTGTGGCCTCATGTGTGCCCCTTCAATCATTTGTTTCCCTAGGGCTCTGTACCAATCTCAGTCGATTCTTGTAATATCCATTGAGAAATGAGGTCATCAATACTTATGCCCATATCGTTTGTTTTCTCAATGGAGTGGGGAAAAGGTGACGATCTGTTGTCAAATGATACTTCGTGATTTACAAAGTAGATATTAGGTCCCAAGTTTTGCGAGCTCCTTGTTTTTTCAAATGAAAACTTGTGGACTGGTGATAGAGGGGGGTTGCAAGGCCAAGCACGTCAAATTTTTAGATATGGATTGTGCACTTCGCGTCGCTTCTTCACTATCTCTTCTCTATCAGAATTTTATGTGTAGGGGTGTGTACATTCCTAAGATTTTAATATTTCATGCATGGCTTATTCGATGTTGGCCGAATCACAAAAATCTTCCCGATGCATATCCCACCACCGTGCAAGAATTCCTATGAGTACAATATCCATTGCATGATCCTGCTGATGCTCGAGAATGTGTTGTATCCATGCAATAAAATTTTCCACCGGATCCAATCCATCATACCGATAGGATCCAATTTCATCCATGTGATCCTCTACAAATATATGTACGCATCTCCTTGTTGACACCTCATATATCTTATTCTTCATTTGACCCATAGAATCCTCAAAATCTATGTTGTAAGACTTGAAACTCCTCCAGCTTAAATCTCTACCTGAGGTGGGGTTGATATAGTCCTCCCTGTGTCCTGTGATCTTATAAATGTTCTCAATGGCTGATCTCCATGCATCCTCATCCATAGTATCATTATATTAGTCACCTTCACATGGATCTAGTTGTGTGACCACGTGCAGGGTGTTTGTTTCAAAGTATATCTTCCTCTTCTTCAAGTTTAAGACCACATTATTTTCAAAGGCCCATTCGATACCCAGTAAGGAAGGATATGGATTAGATGCATCCATAATCTCTATGACCTCAAAGTCGACTTTTTTTTTTACTCCTTTCTATGTTCACTTCTACCTTCTCCAGATGACCTATTGGGTAGATCTTGTATTGATTGGCCAATCGAGGCTGGATGGGAGGCAAAACTAACTTTGGTTTCCCCAACACCTCCCAATATTTCTTCGGAAAAATATTCATGTAGGATCCCATATCCAACATGACTCCATCCATGTCATAGCCACCAAGATATACTATCATTTTGAATTCTAAAACAATGTGCTTTTTCTTGCTGACATGGCATACATATCTTTTTGGCAACAGAGCAAATATGGTAACCTACACTCGATGTTATTTCATGCAAGTGTCTAACATCTAATTCAACTTACTTGCAGATTTTGGATCATTCAGTGGTCGTAAATAGTAGTGCAAGAAAGAATTGACATGCTCTTATGATTCTTCCTTGTGACCCAGTTCATGTAAGACTTTTGTGTGCATTGTGCATTGTAATTCCCCCTAGAACTATTCCTCATAGAACTTATTCTTAGTGTATCACAGCTCAGTCTGTCTGCAAGACTCCTCTATCATTTGTTGCATCACATGTTGGAATTATTCGTGCATGTGATCCTCCTCCAACAATATTTGTGTCATGCATAGTAATTACTCACATGTACGAGCCTCTTCCAATGACCTTTGTGTCACCCATTGCACTTTTTTTTGGATATGAGCCTCTTCCAATGAACTTTGTGTCACCCTATGCACTTCTTCCCAGATCCAATCTTCCTTGAGTGACCTCTGAGTTGTACATTGTATCTCCTTGTGCCTTCTTTCTTCCTCCGGTGCTCT
>SNQJ01S0016509.1:37979-59166 GCA_010110895.2 Picea sitchensis
TTTTTGTAGCCACGAAACTATGTATGGGCTTGGATGTACAACTGTATCCAGCTTCAACTTTTCTACCATCTCTGTAGATACGATATTTTCTATGCTACCACTATCTACTATGACCTTGCATACTCTATCCTTAGTTTTGCAAGCAATCCTCAACAAACTGTTTCTTTGGGCCGAGTTCTCTATTTCCTTCTCTGGTTTCAAGAGAACTTTCCTCATCATTAAGGATCTTCTGCCCTCAGCGTCTTCTTCCTCAACACTCCATCCTTGAGCTTCGACAATGTGAGTTTCACCACCTTCTTTCTTCTTATTTGGACACTCATAGGATTTATGTCTGATTTTTCCACAAACAAAGCATTTCACTTCACCTCCTCTACCTCTTCCTCTTCCTCTGGTTCGAGGAAAAGTATTTCTATCAGCATATTGCCTTCTCTGTGAGCTTCCTCCCCTCTCAGGTTGAGTTTGAGGTTTCTTCTCCTCTTCTTTAGGTCTCTGAGTTTTGTCCTGGGCAATTGTCTTGCCTCTGCTTTGACTTCTGCCTCGGCCTCTTTGACCTTGTTTTCGGCTCAGCTTCTCTTCAGCTTTCAGAGCCATCTGATAAGCATCTTCCACATTTATAATGGTCATCATGCTCATGTCATATTGAATGTCATATCGCAGACCATTCATGTACCTAGAAAATTTTTCATCATCGCTTTCCCGATGACCTGCTCTGATGTTTATCCTGTAAAATTCTTCAGTGTATTCTTTCACTGACATCAGCTTCTGTCTCAAATTCTGCATTCTTCGAAACAGAGTGATTTGATAATCCCTGGGTATAAACTTGTCTTTCATCTTTGCAACCATTCTATCCCAGCTTTTGATTTTCTGGTTGCCCTTGCAGCGTCTGTTAGCTTGCAGTTCATCCCACCATAGTGTTGCATGCCCTTTAAGTCTAGTAACGGCATGTTTGACTTTCTTGTATTCCTCGATGTCCTCGTAGTCAAAGTAATTGTCTAGAGCCCTAATCCAATCTAGAAGCTATTCAACATCCAAGTTTCCCTCATACGTGGGAATGTCCATTTTTGCTCTGGCACCTATCCTTGCAACAGCCCTGAATAGACGTTCTTTTGCAGCATCTGCGACTACAACTTATTCTCCTTCGTTTCCAGCTTCATTTTCACTTTCAGCTTTGCTGATATCCCCAGCGTCAACTGTGTGCCTCTGTGCTATCTCCATAGCATCAATCCTGGCATGTAATTCACGCATTTCTCTTTCCACTGCTAGATCAAGTATTTTCCTGTCTCTTCTTCTTGGCATTTCTCTTTCCACTGCTGAATCAGGTATTTGCCTATCTCTTCTTCTCAACAGCATGGATGTAAAAAAATTTCCCTTCTCTCTACTATAGAGAGCAAAGAATTTGTTCTTGGCTCTGATACCAAACTTATGCAGACCCCTGACCCTCTGTCCGAGATCCGCACAGGATCATTCTAAATTCTCCTTGAGCCGAAGCATCTCCCTCGGATCCCTATTGGAACCTCACAAATCCGATCCACGGGTCCTTCATGAAAACCCTCCCTGTGCAATTTAACACCAGGCACGAGCCTTACATCTCCATGTGACCACAACCGGGCCTTAGCGCAAGCGCCTTTCACAACTTTCTAGTTCATGAGTCGAATACCCTCGACTCCTCTTTCTCCAAACGTCGATACCCGAGATGTGATGCGGGTATGGCTCCCTTCTCACTAGCACCTACTACATATAACCGTAGCCTGGGCTAAACACTAGAACTACTCACAACTCGTGACTTTGCGAGTTGGAGTGTTGAGCCCTCGTGCTCCTCCTTTGCGAATCCCCGAGATGCGATAAGTCAACAATGGGTTGACTCCTTCCCAGGCGACGTGTGTCCACCAGTTGTCACCCACTTCCACTTTTCTTTGGGTGCTTGTTGTTACACCACCTGTCAACCATGTGGCCCCCACCTAATGGATGTTCCACGTGTTCGTACGAGCCCTCGGCGATCGGCACTTCATGACTTCGCAGTCGAAAAGAAATTCTTTCAACCCCCAAACTCCCGATATGTGATACTCCGTGAAGGTTTTGATCCAACGGTTCTCCCGTGGATTGGATCCAACGGTCTGGATCTCCTTCCCTACTCCTCACAACTCGAAACTTCGTGAAACCAAGAATTTGGTCTGCCCTCCAAACTCACAAACCTCGAATTCGCGAAATGATCCAATGACGTGGATTGAAACGAGATCAATGGCTCATATTGACCATGATCAACGGTTCACGTTGATTATTGATATTAGGGTGGTGAGTTCGTCCAACTCCTAACCACCTTACAGCTCCACTGGATCCTACAGTCCTTGCGATTTTGTGAGCTCTCCACGAAGAATTTTGACCGCCCGATTCACTCCTCAATGACTTCTACCCAATGACTGAGTGTTCTCTCTCCTGAACTTAATTTCTATGCGACGGTTTCGATCTTCATCTTCCTTTGAACACTTCAAAGGTGTTATCCCTCCTGAGCTTTCACTTGCGAACTCAATCCTTCCAAAAGGGTTCTTGCTCACACTCCTTGCGGAAAAATTTCAAATAACCTTTGGTTATTTGAGTCTTTGACCCTGTGCACTCTTTGCAACAGTAGTCCTTCAACTTTCCCCTTGGTTGATAAGTTCTAAAGCCTCAACCAGCCTACGCACACCTTGCACAACTCTGTGCTTCTCCTGCACTTCTACTGGTATGAGAACAACGATATCTCTCCTGATCTTTCTGAGATAAAACTTAGACCCTCGTCAACGCACACCTTGCGGACGTTCACTGCACTCGTTGCAGGAATTCTCAGGGAGAGAAATGATTGAAAATCATTCTTCTTCTCTTTCTGACTTCATACATTCAACATGAAATCATACACACAACACAACATTAAAATAAATTTATAACAGAGAAACAAATCAACTGTAATCATACCATTTAACTAATGTAAACAGTAAGCATCATAACACCATGAAAATTGAGTCAAAGTTTCATATATTAACTCAAGTGCTCCTGTACATGGATTCTTCTCTACGGCTCACTGCTATAGCTCTCCATCTTATGAATTATGAATGATCATCTTAATGTTACAATGATACAAGGGTGAGAGTGTCTATATCCGTTTTCCCTCCTACAGTTCTAAACTATCTAATATAACATTCATATCTACCTACTTTACCTTAATAGACTTAAATGATTATTACATCTAGCAGATGAGAGTAATTTCTCTAGATCCATTCATATCTCCAAGACATAAATGTAAGTACGCTTCTCCTAGCTATTACATTAATGCTTCAGATTTCAAAATTCAAAATGTTTTCATAAAAATGTGTTCGTTTTCATATGCGCGTTCAGTTGTTCCTTTGGCTAGGCACATGCTTTGGCTTTGTATGATGCTCTTGCATCATGATACATGACCAATGTCACTGCAATTAAAACATTTGTTGGGTCTACCTCCCTATCCACCATATCCATAGCCACGACCATGCCCATATCCACCTCATGGATCTCCTTGGTATCCACCTCTTTCTACGCCACCATGCTCACCACCTTTATGATCCTCCTATACTTGGAATGCATCATGGGTATTATCTATCATTTCCTGGAGTGATAGATAGCTACTCACATCATGCCCGATAGACTTACAGAACTCGTAGAATGGAGTGCGAGTCATCATCTAGGACTTTTGCAAGGTTGGGTGGCGAGGTGACACATGGCCCCACTATCCACATATTTCACAACATTTTGTCTACCCATATGGAAAAGGATTGGGTGCACCTGTAGCCACATAAATTAGAAGCACAGGGAATCCATCTCTTTGATTCCCTTTCGAGTGACAGGCGGTACACCATACGTTCTCATGCACAACGTTCATCTTAGCCATATCCTTCAGTTGCATCATCAATTTGGTTAGTTTCAACTCCACCTATGTCAAACTTGTTGATGTCTCCACCCCTCTCAACGTAGCTTCCAAAATAATGGAAATTTCCACCACCTCCACTTGAGTCGTCACCTTCTTTTGGGTGAGAAACACTCAGATATGGGTAGGCAACCTCGCAATTAATCATTTCCTATTATTCATGTCTTGTATTTGGAACATTATCCTATCCAACAATATTTTAAACCATTGGTCACAATCCCATACGATATCACCTTCCTTCTTCTTGATCTCTTTTATCTATGTGATACATTGGGATTCTGACTTGAGTTTTTGGAACTCCCTAAGAAATCCTACTCAATCTCAGCTAGGGACCTCTCCTTTCCTACTCTCACAATAGCCTTATACTTCATATACCACATCAAGGATTTGTCTCTGAACGTGGTCTCTAGATACATGGTTTTGGTTGCTTCATCTGTGATTCTCTTCACAAACCAGACCACTTCACATGTAAACAAGTGTTTCTCTGCATCATCCTTACCTTTTCCATGGAACACAGGTAGTCTCAGTGTATTGTCTTGATTTTCCATCTTCCAACTCAAGCTAGTTCCTCTTCTCTCACTGTTAGGGGCTTGATATTGCCACACAATGTCATGTCCCAATTTTTGGGTTCCCCTATTTTGTAGTAGAAGGTACTTTCATGGCTTCTTAGTGAAGAAAATGGAGTAAACAGGTGGGTCATTTAATGTCACTAGTTAGGAGATGTTATGTATTTAAAGTGACATTAAGGAAATAAAGTAACTTTATATTAATAAGTTAATTAACCATTATTAAAAGTGACTTTTAATCTTAAAGTGAAATAAAAAGGGGGATAAGGGTTATATTTGATTTATTCAAAAGGGGAAAGTTCTAGAAGTCACATTTGATTTGGTAAAGAAAAGGGAAAAGCTCTAGAAGACATGGAAAATGGATAAAAGGAGGGGTAGAGCCTCACTTTGGAATTATGATTCAATCTCTTATCTATAGAGATCTTGAGAGCGAAGTTTTCAATGGGGTTTTGACAAAACCCTTCCATTGTGGTTTGGTTTCAATGGTGCAATATCCACCCTATATAGACAAGGAGGATCATCCATCTAGGATATTCACTTGAGATTCATTTGAGTTCCTGTAGATGAAGTCGATTTCTATAGTTGAAGCTGATTTCTGCAGCTGAAGTTGTTTTTGTTGTTGAAGCCATTTATGTAGTCGAAGTCGTTTATGTACTTGAACCTATTTTTCTAGATGAAGTCATTTCTCCAGCTGAAGTCGTTTTTGTAGTTGAAGTCATTTTTTTAGATGAATCTGTTTCTATAGTTGAGGTTATTTATATAGTTGAATCCATTTCTATAGTTGAGGCCATTTATGCAGTTGAAGTTGTTTATGTAGTTGAAGTTGTTTTTGTAGTTGAGGATGTATTTATGTAGCTGAGGTTGAGTTTTGTAGTTGAGGCCGAGTTGCTTCTAGATAGGGTTATGAAGCTTGGAGAGTCCTTGGAGGAGGCCACACCATCTAATAGAGGAGGTTGTGGCATTATTTCAGGTTTTGGTTTGCATATTTTGTGTTTTGTTGCAGCTTCCATAGCAACCATTAGAGATTTTATTGTTGTTGAGTTTCCTTCCGTAATAAAAATGCCAATGTTGTCTCTTCTATCATATGTGTATTTGCAATATGTTTGATGAAATTTCCACTAGTAGAACACTTGAAAATTGTTTGTATAAAGTTATGAATCATCATTGTAGCATAAAAACGTATGAATGCAAAGTGTTTAAAAAAATATGATAAAGAGAAACAACATCATTGGACAACAAACACTAATATCCTAGCCTAGAACATTTGGATATATTATAGTGGTATCAGATCTAATGATGTTTCCATTCTATGATTGCACTAGACATCAATGGGTTAAAGATAAGGGACAAATCAACAGTGCCTTCCATGGACAAGAGAATAAAAACAGCTCTGGAATTATCATACGAAACTTGGAAAATTATTCAACAAGACAAGATGGTGCTAGAAGCAAAGAAGATCATGCCTCGATATCAGGAGTATATAAAATTGAGGGAACAGGTCCATGATCGTTTCCCTTTAAAAAAATTTACACTCTCTGGTACAGAAGTTTTCCCAAGGATTTGAACAAGGATTATTTTAATGGTATGGGTAAGGAAATGAAAAGGGATGAGGATGAAGAACAAGTGGAGGAATATGCATCTAGAAATGAAAAGGATGTTTTCATAGAGGAATACCTAACTCAAAATATTATACATCATTAGAACTGACTGATGAGGATGATGACAATAGTGTGCTCGATGGAGCTATGGCATCTTGTCCTACTTATGATGACTATGAGAAGATGTTCCAATCAGTTTATTTTAAGGATTCAATACCTCTCCCTCTGTATGATGCATAGGATGAGGATGGTTCAAGTAGGAATTTAGTACCTCATCCTATTTATGACATGTATAATGATGCATACATGATTGTACCAAAACATGACAAATATTGGGATCTATGTGTAGAGGTTGACAAGAAAGGGGTTGATTTAGGGGATGAGGGAAGATAATAAAACTTGCATGAGGAAGGTAGTCCACATTTCACGACATCATCTAATGAGTTAATTAATCCATTGTATGAAATCCCACACCAGGTTAATGGAATAACATTGCATGGTTTGGAGAGTCATATATTGGTCATAGAAGAACAAATTGTGTAGGTGTTGATGAGGAGAGATGGTGCTCATAAATAAATTGAAGACCTTATGTGGGAAACCCAGATGGGGGAGTGGAAAAGGGGAATTGTAGATGGAGTCTCTAGTACCCAATTGTGCATCACCAAAGAGGCACTAGAGAATATGAAATCCAATTATTTGCAACTATTCATGGATAGGGAACTTGTTCTTAAGTCCGTTGAAGACAAGGATAGGTAGATTGAGGATATTTGTCACCAGCTTATCTTGGCATGCTCTTCATCATTGGAAGTTGTGACACATGAGGGTGTGAGTGTAACTCATTATCCAAGGGAGGAGATTCTTATGACAATTCTGAATGGGGAGTATTCAGGGTTGCAGGTGTATGAGGAGAGGTTTGACACAAAGGGTTTTGTTTGTGTGCCTATTTTTCATTGTAGGGATCATGAGTTTTTTCTTTTGGATTAAGGCTTAGCTACAGAAGAGGTAGTTAAGACAATTCCTTGTGGACCAGCCAATGAGAAATTATATATGCCATTTGATTGGCAGAATGAATGTAGGATAGATGTGGATACATTACTCTAGGATCTAGGTTCAATTGATATTACTGGAGGGATTGATACAATGGAACATATTGGATACATGGTGATAGGTGATGATACGATGGTATGCAGTAGTATACAACAATATACAATGGTGTATGGTGGTATATAGTGAGGTTTTTGGTTGTTTCCCCTAGGGAGGCATCCATACAAGGATTTCAAACATATCATTGAGTTTGGTTCACCCAGGATTGAAGAGTGGATGGATGAGATTCATGGAGCGAACTATTCCTCGGAGATTGATATTCGATTGCGATATCACCATAGAAGGGGTAGAGAGAAGGATACTCATAGGATCACTCTTAGATATTACCTTGAGTCCTTGGTCATACCATTGGGGTTGACCAATGCACTTGACACTTTCCAGTCTTGTAGGCATAAGCAATGGAATCTAGTACTATTTTCTTATGATAGTGTTATATCTGGAAGGACATGAAGGTTTCACCTGAGCCAAATGAGTGAGGAAGGTAGGATTATAGCCATGTCATATTTATTTCATTTGGGATATGTGGCCAAAGAAAAGGAGAGGATTCATATTGTATTGGATCAGCTCATAAATATTTTAGCTGACAAAGTGGTGGATGGAATTATCCACTATGGAGGTCACACACATGTATTCCCTAAGTACACACTTAGGAATAATATTATGGGGGCTATGAGTGATTCACCTTTGACAGGGAATTCTAAGTACTCGCTTGAGTATGATGCACCGTAGGAGACAGAACTTGTTTTCATGGAGGTGTTTAGACTCCACGGACTATTGGGTACAATATTGACGGTGATCAAGATAGAATATTTCTTGGTGTAGTTTGGTAGGAGTTGAAAATATTAGTAGAAACAAAGTTGATTCCTAGTACTAGGTTTCCACCAGATGATGGAATACCAGGGACTTAGCTCGTTTTGACTCTGATTGTTACCAGTATGGCACAACAAAAACTAGTTGGTATTAGGAGTGGTGGACTTCCAATTTGGTGGTGGGGTCCGAGAATTCATCTGAGTGATAGATTGATCCATATGAGGATGATGATCGATAGAGCCGTGGAAGTGATTGGTCTGCTTTATTTTTGGGGTGTCTGTAGAGGCGAGTTTGATACTTACTCTATATGGAAGGAAATACTTGAGGCCAGTCATGGATTTTCAGGCTTAGATCTCACTGAGACACCTTCGTAGGAGAGGACCCAAGTTAGTGGTTTCAGTCCCTTCAATAAATTCATCTTGGGGTTCTAAGAGAGGAGGACATAGAATGGGTATGTTGGTCCGTTAAATATGATGAGAGTGGCGCAATATCAAACCGGGGGTTCGTTTCTAGGATAAGTTTGAGACCTTGGGATTACATTGTTTGATAATTCAGCTATTATTAGAGAGGATAGCACAGGTTTTGACCTTCTGGATTTTAATTTTGGGAGGATTAGAAGTGTGTTCTTTGAGGAGTTGATTGAGTTTATGCAAATTATGATTTTCTGGCTTACCAAGAGCAGACAGGTGGATTCTAGTATTTTCACGTTACAAACTAGTGCTATGAGTAGGGTGCTTCACATCAAATAGGATAGTGTGGGATCCTGGCGAATTTACCCTCTATGGGGTTCTTGTGTTTAGGGACTCTGGGATGACATGTTGGGGGATTTTCCAAACGATGCTTGGGAAATTGTAGTAGATTGGGGGTGATAGAGTAGTATGGATTTTCCCTTTGATACTTGGAGACTAGATGTTGTGGATGCCCAGTCAAATTGTGACCACGTAAATTATTTTTGATGTCTACTTTTAGAGTTGGTTTAGTTGAATTCACTGGGATACATTGGTTGGATATGATCCTCAATAATAGGGATGATCCTTTGAGTCTTCACGGTGTGTGGATGCAGTTGTGGAGGATGCAATTTAGGTAGGAGGATCAGATATCTATTATCAAAGTAGTGAAATGATAGCATGATGCGCCCTTTCTGGTGATAGAATGGGACCATGGAATTTCAGTAGGAGACAATGTAGAAGTTGACATAGAGGAAAGACTTGTTTCTTTCATGAGATTGGTTCCCTAGTAGAACAGTTCCTTGATGGGTTGATCAATTTGTTGCAACACCAAGTGGCCTTATTTGTTGTCAATTTTTAGGAGATCATTTATGTCAGTACCTTACCAGACCATGCCTTGAGTGGAGGATGCTTCACATCTTACAGGGTGGTTTGCAATCCTGGTATCATTTTCAGTCTCAGTATGGATCGGTCGATGAAGCCTCAAGTCATGATGGCATTACTTGAGGACAAAAAATCTTTGGGAAGGGAGGATTTTTCATGTCCCCACTTTTGGGTTCCCCTATTTTGAAGTAGAAGGGACTTTTGTTGATTTTCGATGAAGAAAAGAGAGTAAAAAGGAGGGTCATTTAATGTGAGTAGTTAGGATATGTTATGTATTTAAAGTGACATTAAGGAAATAAAGTAACTTTAGATTAATAATTTATTTAACCATTATTAGAAGTCACTTTTAATCTTAAAGTGAAATAAAAAGGGGGATAAGGTTTATATTTTATTTAGTCAAAAAGGGGAAAGTTCTAGAAGTCACATTTGATTTGGTCAAAAAAGGAGAAATCTCTAGAAGACATGGAAAAGGGATAAAAGGAGGGGTAGAGACACACTTTGGCATTATGATTTGATCTCTTATTTAAATTTCTCTTGAGCGCCAAGTTTTTTTGGGGGTTTTGACAAAACCCTTCCACCCTAGCTAAACAAGGAGGAAGATCCATCTGATATATTCACTTGAGATTCATTCAAGTTTCTGTAGCCAAATTCAATTCCTATAGTCGAAGCCAATTTCTACAACTGAAGCAATTTCTGCAGTTGAATCCCTTTCTATAGTCGAAGCCATTTCTGTATATGAAGTTGTTTCTATAGTTGAAGTGGTTTTTGTAGCTGAGGTCATTTCTATAGTTGAACCCATTTTTGTCATTGAATCTATTTCTGCAGCTGAGATCGTTTCTGTAGTTGAATCCATTTATGTTATTGAGGCCATTTCTATAGATGAAGTCATTTATGTAGCCAAAGTTGTTTATGTTATCACATAAAGTTGTTCAGGTTCGCAGATGATAGCCATGAGTGAAATCAGCAGGCGGGTGCAGATTGTAGCAGCAGCGATCCCCTGCACATTTCAATTCGAGGCCATCTCTAAACATAGTTGGAAGGTTCACATAGTTAGAAAGAGGATAAAGTCTTGGCAGAGCCTCTAAAATAGCAGGCGTGCCCAGATCGCAGAGCGTGATCAGATCGATGGCCTCATATCATTTCGACACCACAAGCTGTGTGGTCATTAAAACCCAAAGGGAGGGCTGAAATCCAAACCATGGTTTGGCGGGATGGCTAGGTGGCGAGGAGCGGTGCATTTCGGGCCCGAAAGCAGTGTGGGTCCAAACCACTTTCGGTGGCCCAGAAATCACATGTTATTACAACGTCGTAACAAGAAGCAATGTGTGGCAGCACCCTATTTTATGCATGACATCTCGATCCCAAGGGGAGTTCAACCAGTGAACAAGCATTGACTTTTGCAGCTACCTTATTTTTAGCGCCCAATCCATGAGTGGCATGTGGTCGCCCCCTATTCGTCAATTCGCTTATATGATCCCGAGATGGATTTAGTCAATGGATAAGAACTGGTAGCTAAAACCTCATCTCAGTCCATAAATGGGAAAATTGAAATCCATGGATGAAAAGATAGAGCTTTCATCCTGGGTACAACACGAACGGTTGTGTCTTGTAGGTCCATATTGACCAGAGCTTGCATCTAATAGAAGAAAATTGCACACAGTCTGACAGAAGGATGTGCAGACAGAAGCATCGAATGAAGATAGCCATGTCACACTCCTGGCATTTGTGGGTTGAGCTAGTTATAAATAGACCAGTATTTATTTTTATAAGAGGGGGGGGTGTTCTTCAGAGGCTGGGGATTCGAGTGATTTTCAGTAGTAGGGCTCTGTAATTTTTTAGTTTGTATGACTGATGGCTTAGATTGTAAGTATATGTTATTGAAGATTCCTTTGAATCATTTTTATCAGACCATCTTCTTAGTTTACACGTTGTTTCTGTCTTCCTTCTTGTCTCAATGTAATCTCTCTAATTTATGTATTCTTGAGGTGATGGAGGATTTGTTGCTATCATTCCCATCTTTCATGGTTCATCAGATATTTCCATTTTTTCTTATTGTTTGAATGTATTAGCTGTGATTCATGGATTCCTGAGGTGGTGGAGGATCTGTTGTTATATTTCCCATGTTCATCATTCATCACTCAGACCCTTCATGTTTTACTTCTTGTTTGGATGTAATCTCTCTAATTTATGGATCCCTGAGGCGATGAAGGATATGTTGCTATATTTCCCATCTTTCATGGTTCAACGAAAATTTTCTTTTTTTTCTTGTATGGATGTAGCATATCTCTGATCTATGGATTCCTGAGGAGGTAGAGGATCTTCTATCATCTTGCCCATTTTTCATGGTTCATCACTCAAACATTTTATGTCTTCTTCCTTCTCATCACCACATAAATCCTTTTGTCTAATAGGTGGTTTTAAATGCCTTCCTTATTCACGATACTTATGACTCCATAGCCCAATAGTCTCGAACTGATTTATAGTTACTTCTTCTATCTTTTCCTCTCCTTGCAGTCTCACTAATCCACCTACTCAAACCATTTTAATCCTTTTACTTTTATTTTTATGGGTGTTGGGCTTATCCTATTTTATTCAGAGGGTGACTCTAAGTGCTAACATTAATGGTGTCGTTATCAGGGACAGAAGTGAAGATATCTTCCCTGGGAGAATGACTATGATCAGATATGATCTTTGATGGTGAAAAAAGACCAGACACATTCAAACTGCATATCATTCACCTGGCGACTCCATGATTAAAGAATCCAGTGGAAACTCCACAATTTTAAGAAGTCATATTTTCAGATGGAAGCCATTTTGGCTTAGAGGTTTTCTCCTTTTAATTTCTATTTTGTTCCTTGTTTTCCAAATGGTATTCCTACTATGGATGAGTGGGGTGACATTTTTCCTAGATTTAGAGAACATAGAGATGATAACCTTGCAGAGCATCTTCTTGAGTTTCATGAAATCATGCATCAGTGGGGAATACATCATGAGGATGTATTAATGAATATGTTCATGTACTCATTAGAGGGAGATTCTCTTGAGTGGTATCAATCCTTTCCCCCTCCTAGCATTCCCTCCCTGGAACAGTTTCATGTAGCTTTCAATATTCATTATCAACAGGTTTATTCCTCTGAGTTAATTTGTCATAGTTGTTGTGAGGATTATAAAGACTATGTTTAGGATATATCTATTTCTTATGAAGGCTATGAGAATGGAGAATATGCCTTGGATGAGGAATCAACTCTTTCTCTTCCCTATTTATCTACATCAGATAAAAAAAAAATTGTTGCTCTTATGAAGAAACTACAGAGGATATTTATGTTCTTGAAACATATGTTTTTGGCAATCCTCCTTATGATGAACAAGTTATTTCAAATACTGACCAAAAACAGCCAATTTTTGATGAACATCCCAGTGAAGATGATGAAGAGAAGAGCTTTTTCATGTCTTCTCTGGAACCTTGTAGCATGCTTCTTGTATATGATAATTATGGATCTGATCTTTGGGAGAGACATGAAGGATAAATGGAAGAGATAAATGTGAAGCTTATCTCATCTCCGACACTTATAAATGAGAAGCATGATAGAGAGAAATATCCATCCATTGATATACATGAGGAGATCTCTTGCCATCAAATAGCATATGTTATTACAGAAGGAAAAAGAGAAGTGGATCAACAAATTTCATGAGCCTTTCACTCACACGTGCTTGCCACAGACATTCATCCAGATGTGAGTAGTTGTAAAACAAAGCATGCATTCTATTACTAGCCTAGTAAGGTTTATCACCTACTTTATGACCCTGTAGGGGAATACATGGAGTTTCATTTCCTACATGTATTGAATCCTCCAAGCTTTATCTTACCTTCAGCATTAGGAGGAAATATGAAGAATGTATTCAATTTTCTGTCACAGTTTCATTATCCCTTATTGATTAGTGACAGAGTAAGAAATTTTTATGTTAGGAAGTTACTTGGGTGGCTATGGTGGAAGTTTCCTTTCACCTAGAATTTTGTAAAAATCAGTTAGTGTAGGATTGTACATAAATAAGCTCCTTCTAGAGCATGTGTGTTTGATTTCTTTTTGTAAGTAGAGAAGTGCACATATCAGCCTGCTTTCTTTAGCGAAAAGTATTTGAGCTCGACTCCACAACCCAACGGCTAAGGCACTGGAATTGCATGTTCTTGGTAGCTCACAGGGAGCATGCCATCCCCTGTGTAGCCAAAATGTTATCACATAAAGTTGTTCAGGTTTTCAGTTGACAACCATGAGTGCAATCAGCAGGTAGGTGCAGATTGCAGCAGCAGCGATCCCCTGCACATTTCAATTCAGGGCCATCTCTAAACATAGTTGGAAGGTTCCTACAGTTAGCAGGTGGATAATGTTTTTGTGGAGGCACTAAAATAGTAGGCACGCCCAGATCAAAGAGTGCGATCATATCAACGACCTCAGTTCATTTTAGCACCATAAGCTACGCGGTTGTTAAAACCTGAAGGGCGGGCCGAAATCCAAACCACGCTTTGGTGGGATGGCTACATGGAGAGAAGAAGTGCATTTAGGGCCCGAAAGAGGTGTGGATCCAAACCTCTTTCGGTAGCCCCAAAATCACATGCTCTTACAGTGTTGTAACAATTAGCAGTGCATGGCAGCCCTCTAGTCGACATGTCACATCTCGATCCTGAGGGGAATTCAACCAATGAACGATCATTGACTTTTGTGGCTACCTTCTTTTCAGTGACCAATCCAAGAGTGGAATGTGGTCGCCCCCTATTCGTTAGGTCGCTTCTCCGATATCAAGATGGATTCCGTCAATGGATAAGGACTGGTAGTTGAAACCTCATCTCAATCCATAAATGGGAAACTTGAAATCCATGGCCGAAAAGACAGAGTTTTCAGCCTAGGTACAACATGAAAGGTCGCATCTTGCAGGTCCATATTGACCAGAGCTTACATCTAGTAGAAGAAAAGTGCGCACAGTTTGGCCAAAGGATGCACAGACAGAAGCACAAAATGAAGATAGCTAGGTCACACTCTTGGCAGTTGTGGGCTGAGCTAGTTATAAATAGACAAGTCTTTATTTTTATAAGAGGGGGGGGAGTTCTTTAGAGGCTAGGGAGTCGAGTGAGTTTCAAGAGTAGGGATTTGTAATTTTTCAGTTTGTATGTCTGAGGGCTTGGATTGTAAGTATATGTTATTGAAGATTCCTTTGAATTGTTTTTATCAAACCGTCTTCTTAGTTTACACACTATTTATGTTTTCCTTCTTGTCTGAATGTAGCATCTCTCTGATCTATGGATTCCTGAGGAGGTAGAGGATCTGTTGTCATCTTGCCCATTTTTCATAGTTCATCACTCATACATTTTCTGTCTTCTTCCTTCTCATCACCACATAAATCCTTTTGTCTGATAAGCAGTTTTAAATGCCTTCCTTATTCACGATACTTATGACTCCATAGCCCAATGGTCTCGAACTGATTTGTAGTTACTTATGCTATCTTTTCCTCTCCTTCCAGTCTCACTGATCCACCTACTCAAACCATTTTAATCCTTTTACTTTTATTTTGATGGGTGCTAGGTTTATCCTCTTGCAGTCAGAGGGTGACTCTCAGTGCTAATAGTTTCTATATTTGAGGCCGCATTTTTGTAGCTAAGTCTGAGTCCTTCAATTGAGGTTGAGTTACTTCTAGACATAGTTTTGAGGCTTGGAGACTCCTTGGAGGTGGACAGACCATCTAATAGAGGAGTTTGTGGCATTATTTCAGGTTTTGTTTTGCATATTGTTTGTTTTGTTGCATATTCCATAGAATCCATTAGATATTTTATTGTTTTGATTTTTCGTCCATAATAAAAATGCCAATGTTTTCTCTTCTATCATATGTGTATTTGCAATATGTTTGAAGAAACTATCCACTAATTAAGAACGAAAATTGTTTGTAGAAAGTTATCAATCAACATTGTAGCATAAAACATATGAATGAATTTTTGACAAAATCCGCAAGAAACAACATCGTTGGACAACAAACACCAATATCTAAGCCTAGCACATTTGGGAATATTACACACCATTATTCCTTGGGGTAAAGTATTGTTTAGTTCACCTTATTCTTCACTTGTCTCTTCGATTCTCACGTCTTCTTATCTTTATTCTACTCCAATCTCTTCACTATCTACTATGTCCATCTTCTTCTGAAACTTCTGACGAGAATTGTAGGAGATTTATCTACTGCAGCCCGCATAAGACCATATACTATTTTCAATTCATCTCCCCACCACTAGGAACCTCCATATTCCCTCTTCTTGTGGCGCAAAGGCAAATTGATGCCCTACCTTCATGTCCTAACTATGCACCAAAAAAGTGTTTTCTGTCTTCTGGGCTGACCTATTCACTACAAATATATTCTTTGTCTCCCGGTCTGATCTGTAGAGATTTATCTACTTGCAGCCACGCAAGACCATATACTATTTTCAATTCATCTCCCCCACCACTAGGGGAGCCTCCATATTCCTCTTCTTGTGGCACACCAAAACACCGTGATCTATGTTCCTGTCCTAACTATGCACCAAAAAAGTGTTTTCTGTCTTCTGGGCTGACCTATTCACTACAAATATATTCTTTGTCTCCCGGTCTGATCTGTGCACCACCACTTTGCGGGAAATCATTCTCTCCGAACAACACACTACTACTTTGTGCATCATCCTCTCTTCTTATCAATGCACCACTACTCTGGGATTCATCTTATTATAAGGTTGCGGCACTACACAAAAACCAATGGGTGTGGACTTCATCACCTAGGTCCATACTAGTATCACTATTGGCATCTCTACTAGACACCATATCCTATATTCTTTGTGGGAATATTCTCATCTATGATCCACTCTGGAATAGCATAATCTTCTGCACTACCACATCATGTGGTTTATTTTTTCTTTAGTTTATTTTCTCTTCATCTTGGACCTAACCCCTTGTTGTGAACTCTTGGCTAATTCTTTTCCACCTCTCTCTTATGCTCTTTTTCTTATCTCAACTCTTCTTGCATACCTCTCATATATTTTTATCCTTTAATCTAATGAGTCCATTCCATACCTCACCTCATCTCAATAATTTATGGATTCTCCTCAATGGATCCATCTCCTTTTCTGGCTTTCCCCCATATTTTCAGAACCCCTCCTATGCTAGGGGAGTTTACTCATCCATTTAATTGAGATCTATGTGCATCATCCCTTTCTCTATGAACAACATTTTTTATCCAAGATGGAATTTCTTATAGCACCACTTTCTTGGTCCTTCCACAAAATTTCTTTCGGCCTCCTTGAAAGAGTCGATCTATTCCACAAAAAATTCATGAATATAGCCTTTTTTTACTCGATAAAATGAGAATTCAATAGCCCTAGTCCACTTATTATCCAATACTCTCATTTCTTCAATATTGGCTTGATCCCAAACCAATGGCTCCAATGGACACATTGTTGGCGCAATTTTGATCAGACCAGATTCCTTCTCAGGTTACCAACAAAAGGTACCAAGTAGTCTAGAGCACTGCCATTTTCATTTCCTCTGAAGAGAAGAAGTCTCACCTGAAGCGCTGCTGAGACAAATAGATAGGGAAGGGTAAGGAAAATACTTAGGAGGATTCACAGAACCTTCGGGATTCATCCTGATATGGTGCAAGCCATCTAACTATCAAGTAGATATGAACCTTATGTGTGCAAGAATTGAACCTACTTATGTTGCAGAAAAGCATTTAAACAGGGAACCATCATGAGGAACTTATAAACCCTAAATAAGTATTGTAATGCATGATTAAAACACAAGAAGACACATCATATTTAGAAAATTTAGATCCTTCTTTATATTATCTTCAGAATCTTCCTTCATTTACAAGTTCGCAAACATACAGTAGTGCTCTATTACAGACTCTTGGCTCTGGACTCATGTCTCAAAGCTCTACTCTCAAAAGGGGGTACAGGTTACATTACAAACTCAAGACTTTACTTGACTCAACTGACAACAACCTTGTAGAGAGGGGAAGATCGAACTGAACATAATCCCAATTCGATAGAACAATAACAACAACCAAATGACTCAACAACAAACAACCCTTTTACAATCATGTTCATCCCTATATATAAGCTAGGTTGTGTTTAATGTCTTGGCTTGCATGCTTTCTTGTTCTATTGCCACCGATTTTTCTTAGTTGGTGTTGCACTTTCCTTTTCGCAACTGATTTTTGTTTCTCTTTATTGCTCTGTTGTCCATCTTATTTTGAATCTTGCGCAACTCGTACTAGGCCAAAATGTGCACAATTCCTTATCCCAAAAATGAAGGGCCCAACAGGCTTTGACCACAAACCTTGACTTGCCCTCAAGTCAAGTGCTCAGTTCTTTCACAGCTTCCAGAAGCAACTGTTATTTTCCCTTGTCCTCCTTTTCTTCTTTCTTCTGCTCTTTTGTTTTTGCTTTCTCTTCTTTTTCATCTTCAAATGAAGGGCCCAACTCTGGGACCAACTCCAAGGCCCGCTCCCTCACTCCCTTAAATTTTCCAACCTTATCCAGCCACTTCTTGGAAAGGAGTGATGCCTCTGCCATGAACCGTTGGGTCACCTCTATACTACACTCCTTTGTCTTGGACGCGACCAATGAGTTCCACTCGGAATATGCTGTTGCATAAAATTGATGCATCTACATATACACTGTCTAAATGACGGGTCAGAAGTCACGTAAATATTTCTTTGCTATGGACTATTCCTCAAAGAGGTAATTCAGTTCATTGTTCGCCTATTGTATTTGGTCGAACTTCTATTGTTTCTCCAGTGGGTTCATCGTGGCCGCAACTTCTTCATTCAACACCTGGATTTTGGTGCGCACATCCTCCAAGACTTGGTTGGGTCTAGCGATGATGCCCATCCAATCACTGACTTTCCTAAAAATATGTGTACATTATGTTGTGTGCTTATGTAGTGTTGCTCAGACATTGTTTCCTTCCAGTACTATATGATCCATCTGCTCTTGCAACTTCTGAGGATGTTTCTCTACTTCTTGTTGATTTCGTCGCAACTGCACTTCCAAATGCTCAGCGTGAGAGGTGAGTTGTGTCCATGCTCCTTGGAGCAGCTCAATATGATGCTCTGACTCTCCTGCATCATTAGCTTCGGGCATTTCAGGTTCAACCTTCTGAATCTCTGGCCAGGCTTGAGAAAGCCTTTCCTGCACTCTTTCTAGTCGGCGCTCAAACTGGCTATTTTCATGTGTTTCTTTTTTCCTGCATGCTTGTGTATGGAGCGCTTCATCCCTTACGTATTTGGAAGACTTATCGACTTGATAGAGCCTTTTCTCTAGTTGATCACTGGATGCTCATATCAGTCCAAACAAGTGTGTCGTTGGCCATTGTGTCAGGTCAGCGGATGAAGGGGCTACATCTCTGGGTTCTCTAGTCTACAGTGGAAGTCCACTAGCCGTTGAATGCTCTGAGCGGGTCTCTACCTCCTCCTTTGTTGATGGTCCCGGCGTAATCCTCATCCTTAGCACTGATGGAAAGAGTTTCAGAACCTTTGTTCTGGATATGTAGATTTGCATCAGCTCTGTGCATTGCTGAGGGTTCTGCAGAACCCACTCAATCTGTTCTTGTGCATATGTCGTGCTTTTCCTGGATGTTGATTCTGGTTCCTTCTGAACCTCTGGTATCTAATGCATGTTTCTTTTGTTTTCTTCCTGCATTGTGATTTCTTGGGCACCCTCAACCTTGATCTTTGAGGGGATGTGATGGGTGTTTTGATCTTGTGGCTCCTCCATGGTTTGGGTTTCCTTTTATAGAAAAAAACACACAATATTTTGGTCCTGGATGTTTGGGTTCAGACCAGTCAGCTGCAGGCTCTACTCTAGCACTTCCGGGTTTGGACTAGAAACTTTTGGTTTCAGCTCAGGTAACTCCTGGGTTATTTCTGGGAGTTCTCACTCCGCTTGCTCTGGTAGATCCAGTTTCATCGGCTTTGGATATGTGGCTTGGGGTGGACTGGTGGGTTTTGGGGGTGGAAACTGGGGTTGTGGTGATGACAGAGGGTTCCTAGTGATGATGGTGGATGGGAAGGTGCCAGGCTCAGGGTCATCCTGAATATGGATGATGGGGGTTTCTCTAACTGCTAATTAGGTATGGGGGATGGTAGATGCAATGCATTGGGAGTTCAGAACTTTACTTGGCGATACCCCGTTTCAGAGCTTCTTCACCACTGGTTATCTGTTGGACGCGGCACTCAGGATATCGTTGAAATATGCACCTATCAACACGACTTTATTTGGTAGTGGATGAAAGACTTTATCTTACACTCCAATGGTTGTGTCTCCTCCTCCTCCTCAGAGTCCAACTATGTCGGAGCTTCTTTCTTTTGCAGCTCTGAGCCTGAGTTTGGTCCTACTTCTGCTTCTTTTCTTTTTTTCTTCATCATCTCGATAGGGAGGATGTAGTGCATCCCTGACTTGCGCAGGTTTCATTTGACTCTTGGCCATGACATTACCTCTTTATCGAAGGCCTCCTCATCTAAGTAGAACGATAGCATCCTCGAGTAGAAGTATTCTCTGTTAACATGCCTCGGCCATACAAATGTGTGATGTCAGTTCATGATGAAAGAAATTTTCCTAGTGTTGTAGTTGAGGAGCGCCTGTAGAATGTGCAACCTCTGTGTTGCGTCTATAATCCCATTGTACCACTTAGAGAAACCTACGTTGTTGAAATTTGTATTCTCTGAATCCATCCTGGACTGCTAGGGCTTGAACATCTTCACAAGGTGCCCCTTTTCTACTAGCACCAACGATATTCCCATGGGTGGTTTCCACTTGAACATTGTGAATGCCATCAACACATATCCATAGGTGAAAGTACCCCCCTTTTCCTGGGCTTCCTCGCAATCCAATAATAGTTCCTCCAACAGGTAACTACACCAATTGAACATAGAGCCATTGGTGCAAAAGTATGCTACTGAAAATGCATCTAGTGTGCATTCTCCCTTGTAATATGATCTCATAACCTTGTTGGATATGATGTAATATCCCATCCCAACTATCTCTAGTAGTATGGGGTCAATTATTATTGTGCGTCCCCCCCCTCTTTTTGTTGAACCTCTCATAGAGGTTGGGCTCTCCTTTCTTTTTTCCATGCTTACCAGGACCCTGGAATCCTTTTGACACATCCTCGCCTTCGAAGGACAGTCCGATAAGCTTATGGATGTCTTCAGCATGGATTGGGTACCACCTATCTAACGAGAGACTTCGATCATGTACCCTGTTGATCAGGAATTTTGTGCATCATTCAAACTCACTAGTGGTACCGAATACTAGTAGGTCTCTGAGGTTCATGATAGTTGAGTTGAAGAGGTTTATAAATTCTGGATTTGGCACAAACTACATGCCTCCTAGCTCATCTAAAGCCATATCCCAGAAGATGTCTATGTTCATCTAGGGGAATAATACTTGATCTGTTAAATCAAGATCAAGGAGCTTGACCTGCTCCACCTTCCCTTTGAGATCACCTAAGACCTAGACTCGGGGGTCGCAGGGCTTGTCTGGAACTGCATCTTTATACATGGCACTTCAGCTTTTTGTGGCTCTCAATATTTTGTTCTGATTTATCCCAACTTCTGCGGCGAGCTCAGGGCTAGGGGTCAAGACTATGGGTTTCACACTTGCACAGGCTTGTCAGGCTGCTATATTAAAGATTTTAATGACCTGAAAACACTGAATTGTCAAACCAGGGTAAGTGAACTTAGAGTTGCTACACTGTATGTGCAGGTAAGATTCTAATTCCTATTTAAAGACTATTCTTAGAAGAAAACACAAACTCACTCTGAGAAACT
>SNQJ01S0016509.1:69304-85806 GCA_010110895.2 Picea sitchensis
GGATTAGATCTCCTTGCACAAGAGGATGTATTGTAGATATATGTTGTATGAGGGTTTTATATTGATGTTGTTAATAGAATGAAGTGATTTGGGGCCCTAAAAATTTGTTTTATGATTATATTTTATGTTGAAAATGGATCTTTGTTTCTCTTGCATAATTGCTTCCTTTTATATAGTTAGTATTTGATTACTATGACAACTTAACTTTAATGGTTAATATATGGATCTGAGCAAAGTAGAACTAGATATGATGTTTTGTTCTCTTTAAATCCCTTCATCACACAAGTCTCATATACGCTTCAAGTGAGACCTCCTTCCCTTACGGAAGGTTGAATATGCTAACATTCCTAGACTACAATGATATTTTTTGTTGGTAACTTTCGAGAACCCTAGTCTAGATTTTTCACCAACAAATGATTTTGTTGTTGGGACCGATATTTAAAGTGGGTTTTTAGAGAATTCCTCATTGGACATAAAATTATGAGGTTGAAAATTGGTGGGAAAGGAAGTGTGATATGTTCATAAGGCAGGAGTTCGAGTTGCAACGCAAGATATTTAGGGTTGTGAAGGATATTGTTTTCGATTCAGAGCCTGCTAGTGACCAATACGATATATTTTGGATTAAGTTCCCTGAAGAGTTATTTCAGTGGTTATATTGGCTGCAAGAAGCCCCAGAATAAAAAAGATCAAATAAAAAGGAGATATAATGGGATTTTTTATATTCTAATGGCTCTTCCTATTAGACCAAATCACCTATTCCTCCAGCGCTATCAACAAATATGGTAATTTCTATAGTAAATCCTTACACAATTCTTGTTATTCCTAGTTCTTTGACTTATGCAAGTTTAGTGAGTAGTAGTAGTGGAAGTGTGGAAAATTATATCATTATATCGCAACCAGGATAGTGTAGTTTTATTTTAATAGGATCTATAATATTATCTATAAAAACAAATTGTGGGATCCCTTACCCGATACCTTGATTTTTGGGTGAAGGGAGAGGAGGATGTTGAGAAACACTGGGTTTTATGTGAAGCTATCTAGACGTCTCGAGGGACTCCAGAAGAGAAAAAATTGGTTGAGTTTCGGACCACTTTGAGAGTTCGAGATATCAAATGATACATGACAACTATTGATCCATGGATTCAAGGTCAATCCTTTACTCTAGTTCAGGTAAGAAAGAGGTTTATTTTGCATTTCCAGTTACCATAGTTAGAGAAACAAGCCCTTTTTGAGTTGAGAGAGATAAAGTAGAGAGATGGGGAGTTTCCATAGGAATACAATCATATATTTAAATATGAAATAGGGATGTTGGAGAACATTATTCATGAATATTATCAAAGGGAGTGGATTATTCATGAGTTGCTACCTTTGACTCAATGAATCTCTTCTCCTCAATATCTATCTAGCCAACCAACCCTATTTATGATATTAGTGCTTCCTTTTATATCTTTCTATGTTGGGGAGTGTTGTCTCTTTCTACTCTACTCCACTCATTTGTCTAACAAAACTTCCTCGCATGCTTCTGGTGTTTTACAACACTCCATATAGAATTTTTGTCTCAATGGAAATCTTAACTTCCTAACCAGATCATCCTCTATTTGTCCCGCATCCTCGTATGTTGTTGGAAGTAATCATTTGGGAATATTTCTTGATGATTTCTTTCTTGATTCTAGTGGGCATCTTCTTGATTTTTGACACAATAGACAAAATTTGGACCTGCATGCACTAGGTAGAATTTAATATTGGTTCGCAATTGACAAAAACTTGGTCCGACACACACTCTTTTTAATTTCCTAAGGTGCATGAAAAAATATGGAATGAGTGCACACATTTTTGTTTGTGCGCACGTGAAAATCTAAACCCAAAAAATTGGGTGCCAACAATGAGTCCCAAAAATCAAAATAGCATGAGAGGAATTACGCTACACACGACTTGGAATTAGCAGTGATTTTTCATGTATTGAAAATGTGGAGACATTACCTCATGGGGAATAAATTTGAGCTAAGGATGGACCATTGTAGTTTGAAACACTTGTCTCACCAACCAACATTAAATGCCAGGAAAACTAGATGGATCAAATTTCATAATGAATATGACTTTGAAACTAAACATATGAAAGGAAAAGAGAATCAAGTAGCTAATGCAATCGGTAGGAGAGTAGATGAGATGCATATTAAAGCCATTAGCATGTACATGATTGCACTAAAAGATAAAATTATTGAAGCTAAAAGAGGATGGAATCCTCATGTACAGAGGTAAGGTGTATGTGTCAAATTCAAGAGAGATGAAAAATATAGTTCTGAGAGAAATGCGCAATGTGCCATATGTTCGGTACCCAAGATATCATAAATCAATTGAAGATGTAAGAAGCCATTACTTTTGGCCAATAATGAACAAAGAAATATCTAATTACATATCCATATACATAGAATGCCATAAGGTGAAGAATGAACATAGACATCCAGCGGAGCGGTTACAACCATTTCTCATTCCAGAATGGAAGTGGGAAGTGGTTATAGTTGATGTTATTACAAATCTTCCCATAACAGTGAAAGAACATGATTCCATCACGGTAGTGGTGGAAAAATTGACTAAGGTTTCACAATTTATTCCAGTAAAGAGTACACACAAGGAAAGAAATATTGCAGAGATCTACATGAAATAAATTTTCACGATACATGGAGTGCCCAAGGCAATTGTTTCATACAGAAATCCAAAATTCACAGCCAAATTTTGGAATTTTTTTGTCAAATGCTTTGGGAAAAATTTAAATCTTAGTACAACTTATCATCCAGAGTCTGGTGGGAAAACAAAAGGGACAGAAAAAATGGGAGGATTATGTGATGGACCAGCCATCAAAGTGGAAGGATTACATCCACTTAGTGTAATTTTCTTACAATAATGGGTATCGAGCCTCATTAAAAATGAGCCCACTTGAAACATTTTATGATGGGAAGTGTAACACACTAGTGAGTTAGGACAACCCAACAAATAGAGTTTTCATTGGGCAAGATTTGTTGAAGTAAATGGAATGGAAGATGAAAAATATTAGGCAAAATTTAAAATATGCCCAGGATAGGAAAAAAACTTATGAAGACGAAAACATGGTTTTCAGAGATTTTAAAGTAGGAGAACATGTACTTCTAAAAGTGAAACAGAAAATAAGTTACCTAATATTAGGTTTCAACCTAAAGTTGGAACCAAGATACTATGGGAATTTTGAGATTTTATAACAGATAGGCCCAGTTGCATACATGTTAGCATTGTTTTCATCCATGAGAGTGCATAATGTATTTCATGTGTGATTATTAAATAAATATGTTCCTGACCCTAAACACATAATTGATTGGATTGTGATCCAAGTGGACCACGAAGGATATTTTCGAGTGGAACTAGTACGCATCCTATACCAAAAATTCAAAGTGATCAAGAACAAAGAAATCGGCCTGGTAAAGGTCCAGTGGATATACTACGGTCTAAAAGACACAACATGTGATCATGAATAAACAATGTGGGAGGAATACCCACAAATTTTTGTCAATTTTGAAGAAAACAGATGCTAAAAATGTAAGACTCCATTTTGGGCAGCTAGAGTTCTGGAACCAAATCCAAAAATTCTTCGTCACCTACAATGGAAGCCCTAATAAAAGAATGGTGCATCCTAATGGACTGAAAGAAATGAAGTGGAAACATTTTTATGAACCTAAGTAGATCTACAAATATAATCATCACAAATATTGAACACACAATAGATCCACAGATAAATCTTAAAATAAACCCACAGTATCAACAAGAATAAACCAAACCATTCAACAAAACACTAAACACAAGAATGTATATGAAACCCTTGAGGTAGGGTAACACCATATATTAATCCTTAAGGAAGGATAACACTCCTCAAGCAATGCTTGATACATTCACAATATTCTTGACTATATTTCATTAAATTTTTTACACTTCTTTATATAGCTTTCTCTATCCCCTAAGAACCTTCTAGAGAGCCTTCTCACATTTATTACATCTAACTACCATAGTGGGTATTTATTAATATAGTGTACCTATTCCACATTACAYTGAATCACCACATTATCATATATTAAATGACTTCCACTAATAATACATAACCACATTCCCATTAGGTACCTCCCTAGGTACCCCATATTACCTCCSTAGGTATACTACATTCCATCCCCCTCCACATGTTTTGTCCTCTAAACATGAGAAGAAACCATACAATATGATCGGCTAAGCAATGTAGCCAACATGTACCAAGTACGACCATCCATCCATCCCAAAGGAAATCGAATGCGATGTCCATTTGTTTCCTTTCCACCCTGATCTTGCTATGCATCATGTCGGGGTTGCCATGGGATTGTTCTTGTTGCCTGATATCTTCCCGTAGTGTCGGTAGTCCTCCATGCACCTCTTGATCAATTTCCTGTCTGGTGCCCTGCTGGTGCATAAATGTGTTGATGCACATTCCCTTGCCTTGATGACTGTTGTGTCTCTATATGATACGGATGGAGATATACAACAACTGTAGGAATCTATTATTTTTTCTTCAAATCTACAACACTTTGTGCCTTCGAGTCAATGACCTCCTTAGCTTCATGATTATGTCCTTCCTGTAGTTTTGCTTCATCTCCTTCTGTAGACTCTGCCTCTGATTCAACTTCAGACTCAGCAATAACTTCTTTGCTAGCTTCCATGGGCTCATCTTTCTTAGTAAGAGACACAACCTGCAATGTAATTTTTTTATTGTACCAAATCTTTAGAAACTTATTTTTCACATTAATATTAATGGTACCATTGATTCTATCCAAGGATATCCCAAAACAATGTCTTCATCACCCATATCTAGAGCCTCAAAATCTGAATGCAACACATATTTATCCATACTAAGCTTCAAATCTTTAAAAAGTTTAACATTTTCACCTGCAACCTGTTTGCTTTGAATATTCTTTTCGAAACTTTCAGTCTATTAACCAACTGAATATTAATAAAAAAAAAATTGCAACTAGGGTTAATGGAAACAATGCCATTTTCTTTATGAATACAACCATGAACTTGTAATATAGATTTTCCACATGAAAATAAACTATTGGTGATGTATTTATCCTTACTCTTTGTATGAGACCACTTGTCTAAAAGTAATTTTTCAAGTGCTTCCTCAGAAAGTGACATCCACTCAGAATCGTGAAATGATTTCCACCATATGAGAGCATCACCTTTGAAACCCCAGTCTACAAAAGATTTCCACTGCCCTTTCCATAATGACTTGTGAAATTGTATAAATTATTCAATACTAGGGCCATCATCTCTTCTAGTAAAAAATATCATGCTCAGAATAAATTTTCAAAAAAAACTAGGGTGTAGAAATAACTTATTGCAGAAAATCGCGGTGTTTTCCAGAAAAAACCCTGAAAAACTCTTGAATTTAAAATGTTCATAACTTTACTTCCCGGACTTCGTTTCAGCTAAAAAAAATTTGAAATTGGGTATTGTTTCTAGAAGAATACACATATCCAAATTTTTTTTCAAATTCATCTCAGAAATATTCATATATGAACCTGGAGTGTGCCGCTCTTTTTTCCCTAGAGAAAAAAAAACAATAAAAAATAAATAAAATAAAAAAAAGAGAAAAAAGAGCAAACAATTCTTCACTTCTTTGGACAAGGAAAGTGCTCTGATACCAATTGTTAAGAACCTGAGTAGAAATACAAATATAATCACCAAAAATATTGAACACACATAGATCCACAGATAAATCTCAAAATAAACCCACAATATCAATAAGAATATAGAAAACCATTCACGAAAACATTGAACACAAGAATGTAGACAAAACCCTTGAGGTAGGGTAACACCATATATTAATCCTTAAGGAAGGATAAAACTCCTCAAGCAATTCTTGATACATTCACAATAGACTTCATTATATTTCATTACATTGCTTACAGTTATTTATATAGCTCTCTCTATCCCCTAAGAACCTTCTAGAGAGTCTTCTCACATTTATTACGTCTAACTACCATAGTGGGCCTTTATTAATATAGTGGACCTAGTCCATCTTACATTGAATGACCAAATTCTCATATATTAAATGACTTCCACTAATAATACATAACCACACTCCCATTGGGTACCTCCCTAGGTACCCCATATTACCTCCCTAGGTATACTACAACTCCATTTTGGGCAGCTAGAGTTCTGAAACAACATCCAAAAATTCTTCGTCACCTACAATGACAGCCCTGATAAAACAATGGTGCATCCTGATGGACTGAAAGAAATGAAATGGGAACATTTATTGGGTCAACAGGTCAAGAGGAACAAGAGATTATGGTTGGAACTTTTGTTGGAGTTGTCAAATTGCAGAATTTAATTTTTCTAAGTTTTATGATGTAAATTTTTATATGTATATCAACGTAGCCTTCTATTCTAAGGACGGTGCAAAATTGTAGTGGAGGGGGAATGTAACATCCCCACTATAATCCTCATGTTGATTAATTCATAATGTAGATATGAAATGTGGTTATGGTCAAGCGATGCAATATGAAAATTGTATTTATGAATTTTAATAAATAAAACATGATGCTAGCTACTAGGGGACATGGACAGAGATGGGGGATGATGTTTCCACAAGAGAAGGGATTGTCTAATAGGGGTCCAAGGGGGGGAATATTTTATGTGTATTAATCCAAACCCACATTCCTAAATTTTATTATCATTGTGGACAAACTTGTATTTTCTTTTTGAGTGTATGTGATCTCAATAATTGAATACATGTAAGAGGGAAGGTGTGAGAAGTCACATCCCGTAGTTATTGGGAGAGTGGGATTGAAATACAATCAACATTGAGGAGAGTGAGAGTCAAGTTTCTTGGGGAAAGAGAGGAAATTTGTATGGGTTGTCAGGCCCTTCATTTTGGAAAAATCCTTGGTTTTGGTAAAGCACCACAAGCCAGTTGGAATCCTAAAAGCAGTGGAAAAGGTCAAAAGCATCGTGCACCAGCTAGAAGGCTAGAAGACAGTGAAAGACTATACCGCGAGCGGAAAAAACAAATCCAAGAAGTGGAAAAGAGAAGATTTGATTTAGTCAAGTGACTTTATCAAATACATGAAAAGTATAAATAAGAGGGAGATGTAAAGAGAAAAGGGTTAATGAGAGAATGAGAGGATTAATGTTATTGCTATCGGAATTATCACTATTGTTGTTGTCTGGGTTGGGATGTGGATAGTAAAATCATGAATAGATATTGCAATGGTCCATGTTGATAATATTGTTGCATCTGCAACAATGTTTTAGTTTGTAATGAGTTATAAGGGATTAAATCTCGTTGCACAAGAGGATGTATTGTAGATACACTTTGAATGAGGGTTTTATATTGATGATGCTAATAGAATGAAGTGATTTAGGGCCCTAAAATTTTGTTTTATGATTATATTTTATGTTTAAAATGGATCTTTGTTTCTCCTGCATAATTTCTTCCTTTTATATAGTTAGAATTTTATTACTATCACAACTTAACTTTAATGGTTAATATATGGATCTGAGCAGAGTAGAACTAGATATGATGTTGTGTTCTCTTTAAATCGATTCATCACACAAGTCTCATATACGCTTCAAGTGAGACCTCCTTCCCTTACAGAAGCTTGAATAAGCTAACATTCCTAGACTACAATGATACTTTTTGTTGGTAACTGTCGAGAACCCTAGTCTCGATTTTTCACCAACAAATGGTTTTGTTGTTGGGACCGATATTTAAAGTGGGTTTTTAGAGAATTCCTCATTGGATATAAAATTATGAGGTTGAAAACTGGTGGGAAAGGAAGTGTGATGTGTTCATAAGGAAGGAGGTCGAGTTGCAGCACAAGAGATTTAGGGTTGTGAAGGGTATGTTTTCTATTCAGAGCCTGTTAGTGACCAATACGATATATTTTGGATTAATTTCCCTGGAGAGTTATTTCAGTGGTTATATTGGCTGCAAGAAGCCCTAGAATAAAAAGATCAGATCAAAAGGACATATAATGGGATTGTTGATATTCTAATGGATCTTCATCAGTTAGATCATTATATCTCATGAGATGTGGAATTTTGGGTGCAGAATACATTGGAGGGTTAAATTATCAAGTTCGTGATAGAGAATCATTTATCCTTTTCAAAAGAAGAAGTTGTATTCAGAGAAGGAGATAAAGGAATATTTTTGCAGTAAGTCCCTCTGTGGATCAAGGTTTTATTAGTGGAAGAAGGAATGTTTCCTATTCCTTCAGTTGCAAGGGTAGCTTAAACCCTTTCACTCGGGGGAATGTGATTTGTGGGAGGGTTCATGAGTTGATACTGAGAAGTTTTCTTTGAGATATGGGGGGTCGCCAAAAGAAGAATGCAAGAGATGAACAAGATTTGAGGTGGGATGTCATCATTGAGAGATGGTGGTGGAACCAAATGAATACAATGATGAAGAAGACCAATCGATTGTGAAAGAATATTGGGAGAGATGGTGGTGATAAAAAATAGCTTGAAGAGTTGGGGAAGTTGCGGAGATGAGGAATATTGGCCAGTCAATGGTTGAAAGAGAGAGTTGGTGTGAGAGGAAGATGTTGCAGTAGAAGCAGTAAAAGGGAAGAGTGTTCAAAGGAATAATATGGGAGAATAATAGTAAATTCCACCATCGATGAGGGAGATCCGACCTAGAACTTAGAAGGAGTTGCAGAAGAAGAAGAACATATTACCACAGAGGATACTAGTGTACATTAGGATGTGAATACAACACTGCATGAGAATGAGACCCCCCATATCAATGATATATGTTCTAGAGGTAAAGGTACTAGCACCAAATCACCTATTCCTCTAGTGCTATCAACAAATATGGTAATTTCTATAGTAAATGCTTACACAATTCTTGTTATTCCTAGTTCTTTGACTTCTGCAAGTTTAGTGAGTAGTAGTAGTGGAAGTGTAGAAAATTATATCATTATATCGCAACCAAGATAGTGTGGTTTTATTTTAATAGGATCTACAATATTATCTATAAAAACAAATTGTGGGATCCCTTACCCGATACCTTGATTTTTGGGTGAAGGGAGAGGAGGATGTTGAGAAACATTGGGTTTTATGTGAAGCTATCTAGAGGTCTCGAGGGACTCCAGAAGTGAAAAAATTGGTTGAGTTTCGGACCACTTTGAGAGGTCGAGATATCAAATGATACATGACAACTATTGAGCCATGGATTCAAGGTCAATCCTTTACTCTAGTTCAAGTAAGAAAGAGGTTTATTTTGCATTTCCAGTTACCATAGTTAGAGCAAGAAGCCCTTTCTGAGTTGAGAGAGATAACGTAGAGAGATGGGGAGTTTCCATAGGAATACAATCATATATTTAAATATGAAATAGGTATGTTGGAGAACATTATTCATGAATATTTTCAAAGGGAGTGGATTATTCATGAGTTGTTATCTTTGACTCGCATCCCTTTGACACATCAAAGAATAACCTCCTTGGGAGAAGCATTGGATCAAGCCATGAATATTGAAGCTATGGCAGGTTATCTAGAACATTTGATAATTATGAGACCTCTTGAGGATGAAAATATAGCACAATTGCAAGGTCAAATCTCTACATTAAGTGAGAAGATCCAAGAGTTGACCCCTCCTAGGGAAATTCGACCACAATTATGGTGTATAGGATGTTATATAAAAGGTCATATAGTGACTGAATGTCCAATAATGAGAGGTGTAGGGCCCTCTACTAATTTGATGGCACCTCCACTGGTGGGGCCATCTAGAGGAGTTTCACAGGTCGCTACTACAACACCATTTCATGGGACTATTCAATATCATGCCCTTCCAAATAATCAAAATGTTTAGACTAATGATTATTGTGAGATGTCTAGAAATCAAAGGCATTCTCCACGACATTTCCCCATTCAGGATAAATATACACCATCTCTGAATACAGTATATTGTGAGTTTTTTGGTTCGCCTACTCATACTACCAATCAATGTGGCACTCTATATGCACTTGTGGATAGATTGGATTGGCCTGCATTCAGAGTGAATGAAGGATTTGGAGGAGGTCATAGAGGGAAATGAGAATATATAGGTGGATGAACTAGAGAAAGAGGATCGATTCGATGCTACAATTGTGATGAACAGGGGCATATTGCAAGAGATTGTCCACTTCCAAGAAGACCATGTTCTTCTCACTATAGGAATAATACTCATGCTATTGAAGATTTTCCTGATCTAATTTTTAAATTGGAATATTATGTCAGAAAGAGGGGATACAATTTGATAAATTATGAATCCATAGTTGTAGCCAAAGGAAGTGGGCCTAATATTAATATCATTACTAGAGGAGGAGAAAAGACTAGTGATGATATAGAGAGTCTCCATCAGATCAAGATTCAAAAGGATGTGCCAGAAAATACCAAGTATGATTTTGCAAGGTAGAAAAAATTATTTAAGAATGTAGTACAAATGTTCAAATAGATGCCTATTCCTTCAACACTTGAAGATTATGAAACTAGTTTCAATTTGAATCCTTGTCATCCAAGGATTGCCAGGAAGTCATTGGCTCAGATGGAGTCCTCGAGTAAGTCACATAAATTTGTTGATATTTGGTTCTAATTATTTTCTAACATATTAGATGATGATAAACTTACTAAGAAGTTGTGAAATATAATCAAAGTGGCCTTGAGAGATGAAGGAAATCCAGTGGAGTTTAATGTTGGTAACCTCCCAGAAAGGAAAGCAAGTAGGGTACAAACAAGAAAGACGAGGAGTGGAAGAAAATTTATACTGAATGCTCATATTGATGACTATGAGATCAAGGATGTTATGTTGGAATTGGGCTCGGATGTTAACATCTTTCCAAATAATACCTAGGAGGTAATGGGAAAACCCAAGTAAGTCTATGCTCCTATTTAGTTGTGGATGGAGAATCAATACTGTATTTTTCCAGTAGGTAGGCTACAAAATGTTGAAATAGACTTAGTTGGTGTCAAGACAGTAGTTTATTTTGAGTTTATTGAAATAATGGGGGAAAAGGATCCATAACCAAATTTTTTAGGCATCAACTAGGCTTATGAAAACTATGTTTTCATTGATCTTAAAAAGGAAACTATGAATTTTGAGTCTAATGACATGAATTTCACTCAACCTTTAGATCCATATCAAGGCCCACAATACATTGAACCTGCAGATGATAATATGGAGAAAAATGTATGTGATCATTTGTATAACATGAATACAAGAAAATGAGTTGATTAAATTAATCTCACCCTGTATGGATCAATGAGTTGGTAGAGTGTTCAATCTGTGGATGAGAATTTTGAAGCAACATTTAATAATTAGCAGCAAGGGAGGTATGAATACTTTGCAAGGCATTGTGAAACTATCCTATTCATAATATGGATTGGATTTGAAATAGATGATTATCCAACATGTGATGGAACCTCGGATATACACAATTTTCTCATTGATATGGAGGATATGATTTTGGCAGAGTAGATAATTTTAACACTTGATATAGCTTTGAAATATTCCCCAGCTAGATGGTGGGATACCCATAAAGGAACTCTTTCTTCTTGAGATGAGGTTAATATTTCCATGCAATACCACTTCCTTCCTCCATCGCAATTCAACGAGTCAAATAATTAACAAAATATGAAGAGTCAGCTAATAACGTTGGATACATATGATGGTTTATCTCATCTAAATGAAAATATTGAGTATTGTCTTAAGGTATAGAAAGTTGTGCAACTGCCTTCTCAGTTATGGATACATAAGTTATCCCATTCTCTAGGAATGATTTTGAAATCTTGGTATGTGTATGAAGAGGCCATGATACAAACATCATGTTGGAATACATCAGAAGGTCAATTCTATCACGATTTCTCCTTTTCTAGTAAGTCTTCATAAATCACAATATATGTACTGCAACAAATTAAGAAAATGTTATTTACTAATGAATTAAAACCTAAGTATTCACCTACAATATGTACTAAGAATGAAGATGATATTCAATATAGTTTTTATCCATCTCCTACAAGAATACCTATGTATTACAACAAGGTTGACAAGGATATTGAATACTTGAGGAGCTTAGACATTTAATCTTCAAGGAATCTGCATGAACAAGAGAAGTTAAGGATGTTATATTAGGTAATGAAAATAGTTCATATAATTATCCTTTGAAGTTACATAAGATGAATATTAGGAGTGTGGAACATCCTAAGTTGGCTTCTATATGGGATTATTGGGATGAACAGGCCATGATAGAGATCCAAGATATTTTGTGGGAGTACGAATATTTGTTCCCTAAGATATTTTTAGAACTTAAAGGAATTAAAGGGGACTTGGGAGAGATGAAGATAGAGTTGAAGCCTGATGTAAATCTAGTAAAAAAAAAAAACCATATCGCGTGAACCCTATGTTGGCGCAGAATTGATTAGACCAGGGTCCTTCTCAAGTTACCAACAAAAGGCACCGAGTAGTCTAGAGCGTTGGGATTTTCATCTCCTTCGAAGAGAAGAAGTCTCACCCGAAGCACAACCAAGACATAAATATAGGGAAGGGAAAGGAGAATACTTAGGTGGGTTTCCAGAACCTTCATGATTCACCATGATCATGCGCAAGATAGACTAACTATAGAACAGATATGAACTCATCCATACTTAAACTAAAGATACTCAAGATGCGAAAATCATTTGTAAATAGAGATATCATATTGATCTTATCAAGCATAAAGAAGTATTGTAAAGAGACAATTCATAAGCATAGACACAAAATGACATATTATATTTCAAAATTTTGGGTCCTTCTTCATATATTATAATCATAGCTTATCATATGCAATCTCAGAGATACAAATTAGTACTCTGTTACAAAATTCTGACTCTGGACTCCTGTCATAGAGCTCTATCTACCCCTTTTTCCCAAAATTGTATACAAATTACATTTATAGAAACTTTCCTCAACTACCCCCAACCACAATAGAAAACCCAACCATATCATCTAACCAACCCTTTTACAATAGTATGCATCTCATATATAGGCTAAGTGGAATATTTTGGCTTTGGGTTCGCATGCTTTCTTGTTTTGTTGTAACTACTTTCGCCTTGCTGGTGTTGTGTTGTCCCTTTCCGCAACCGATTTATGTTTCTTTACTTGCTCCATTGTCGAGCTCTTTATGTATCTTGAGAAACTCATGTTTTAACCAAAATTGGGACTGTAGTCCTTCTTGCACAATATTCAACCCAAAAATGAAGGGCCCAACAAGCTCCGACCACATGCCTTGACTCTCCCTCAACTAAAGTACTTGGCTCTTTCGCGACTTCTAGGAGTGCATGTTGCTTTACATTTTCCTCCTTTATCGCTTTTCTTTCCTCTTCTACTTGCACTTTCTCTTTCTCTGCCTCTTCAAATGAAGGGCTCAACTCTAGGACCAACTCTAAGGCCCGCGTATTGACTTCATGGAAACTCCCAATTTTATCCCGCCACTTCCTGGCAAGGAGTGAGGCCTCAGTTATGAACTGTTGAGTCGCATCTGTGATACATCCTTTGGGCTTGGATGCGACCAGAGATTTCCATTGAGAGTCGGTTGTAGCATCTAACTGTTGTGGGGAAAATCTCCCTACGAACTAGCAAATAGAGTTCAGACTTTGCATGCAGATATGATCGACGAAAAACTACTTTCTACCTTCATCCCTAGATTTAAATCCCCTTTTCTTAGTAAATGCATGGAAAGATCAACCTACCTCGTTCCCGGCGTTTGATGTCGATCCTTCGTTGTACTTGATTACTTGTTCGCAGTACTCCTTCCAAAGATGACCTGCATACAAGACAAGCAACAACTACGCATGCATCCTACTTATATACTAACGGGTTAGAAATCCAAACATATACTAATCAAACTATAAAAATTTCATGAATTGGGATGGGAAAAGCACTTTCTTTATTACTTTGAATGAGTCAACTTACAAAAGTTGAGACGGGTCACCGCTCCTCGAACCTGATCCTGGGCTCCTCTTCTTTTGTCCTTCAACTACTTTGCTTTGAATCTCCTTTGGCACAAGGTAAGGCTAAAGGGTTGGGACAATGGGAATACACAAATGGGCAGAGTTTCTTTGCTATATTTTTTCCCCTCCAAATGGGACCCCTACCCCTTCTTTTATAGGTTAGAAGGAGCTAGGTATTTGGACAAACCCTCGGCCATGCATGGCCGGGAGTTCCAGCTAACTCACCCGTAGATTTTGTGTTCCGTCGGCAACTTTCCTTTTTTTGTGCTTTTGTCGGTCCACGCGGGTTATTTTGGGTCAGCCAGCATGTACACACGTGCAGTAATGGAATAGGGCGCGTGGGCCTTTATAAAAGAGGATTTTCAAAGAGTTTTTCAGTAGTGCTTTGGCAAAGAAAGGATATGAGATGGCCTGATACCAGGTAAGCATGTGTGGTGCAATTTAGGGTTATAAAAGATGCCCCCTAATGTGTGAGTTTAGAAGAGAATCTGATGGCTGAAATACATTGCCAATCTTTACTGATGTGCTGAATGATTGAGCCCAAGGATCAGGATCCGGGAGGCACCTTCTGCAAAATAACACATGTCTCACCGAGGCGGGCATACCCATGCTCGGGATAAAATAGAATCATGGCTACCAATCAAATACATTGTATATCCATGTCAAATAACTATAAAGAGTAGCCGTGAACAATACATAGTGGAGCTACATCTCGAAATCAGAAAGATATACATATAGAGTACCCATCTTCCAGAAGTTGATTCGGCCTGATGGCTGGAGATGAGATCTTTAGAGCTCGAGCAACAACTTCAAAATCTTCAAAACTCGGGTAGGAGTGTAATATGAGTGTACGAATGCACTACCTAGAGGTCTTCGATGGCTCGTCGGTCATGGACTTGATAATATTGATGATCAGACTTAAGGCTTCAATGATTTCGAACAAGGACTTGATTGGATGTTCAGGATGGTCAGGTATGAGGACAAGAGACATATTGCAGAGGGGCCGACTCAGGCTTGGTGACAAACTTCCCTTGGATAACAACACGACAAATGATGAGACTCAGGCAGCATGGCATTAATCATAAGTCTACAAAGAAGGAGGCAACACAAACTCTCCATATGTTTGGAAGGATAACCAAATGGTGGAGGACACAACTCTTTATAGCGAGAAAATATTCCTAAGGTCATACTACATCCCATAGTCTGATGAACAAACAGACAGATGTTCTTTATCCAAGGGTGACTCATTATGCTGCCAATAAAGAAATTGCTTTTCCCTTCCTCTTTTTGGGGTATATTTGATTTTTTTTTGTTCTTTTCAAGAATTGTGGAAAAAGAATAAAGGAATATTACGTTACAAAGGAGGAACGAGTGTTGCGAACATACAAGCTCAAGGCACAAGGACAAGATTGATGTTCTAAATAATGATACTCGGGAAAAATCCTCCAGGGGCCAAGGGTGTTAAGACGCAGAAGCAAACTGTTACTAGGCTGACATAGAAGGTATGCAAACGCAGTTAATAAAACACACAATGGTAACGTCCTTCGATGTAAGTTTAACGAGCCCAGAGAAGGTAAGCTTGGTGGTTTTTCATATTTAGAGAGTCTGAAAAAACATAAAAGGAAACTCCATGGGGATACCTTTTTCGAAGGTAGTCTAGTCAGTTTGAAAAAGGAGTAAACTAGCACCGACAAGACATCTATTCAAAACCATTTTAATGAGTGTGATAAAGACAAGATCACTCGGCCATTTTTTCATTTTTAAGGAGTCTGAAAAAAGCTTAACTATGGAATCTGTCAGGAATATTCTTCTGGACCAATTTAACGAGTGTGAAAGAATAAGGTCACTCAGCGATCTTTTCAATTTTAGGGAGTCTGAAAAGAGATTAACTATGGACTCCGTGGGGGTTCCTTTTTCGTAAGTTTAGTCCCTTAGGCCTGAAAAAGGGATAAAATTATACCTGAGAGTACTCTTCTAAAGAACAGAAGTTCCATAGATTATACCTTTGTTCGTACAGTTGACCGTCTGGACCGAAAAAGGGGTAAACTACCGTCAGATAGACATGACTTCAAATTTCATTTTAACAAGCGTGAAAGGCCACAAGATCGCTCGGCAATCTTTTCATGTTTAGAGGGTCTGAAAAGGGCTTAAAAGAAGACCCGTTATTTTTTGGGAGTCCTGAGGGTGAGATCAAGAGTGAAGAAGAATCATGCAAATGAGGCTCAAACTCATATTCAGGAAAGACTATAAGGACTCCTGAGCCTACAGTATTTTAGAGACGACATGGACACCATAATGCAACCAGGACCTACCTAGGGAATCCATGTTCTGGTAAGATGTACCGCCAATTTGTGACACTGCTAAAGAAGATATGATGGTTCTGTGTCACAACCTAATGGGATCGATCCTATGGCAGAGGAAAAAGACAACGAGACACAAAAGTTGGGATAGTAACCTAACCTATATGTTGAAGTTGATTCTTG
>SNQJ01S0016509.1:99521-115712 GCA_010110895.2 Picea sitchensis
AGCAAATAGAGTTCATACTTTTCATGTAGATATAACCGAAGAAAAACTACTTTCTACCTTCATCCCTAGATTTAAATCCCCTTCTCTTAGTAAATGCATAGAAAGATCAACCTACCTCGTTCCTGGCATTTGATGTCGATCCTTTGTTGTACTTGATTACTTGTTCGCAATACTCCTTCCAAAGTTGACCTGCATACAAGACAAGCAACAACTACGCATGCATCCTACTTATATACTAACGGGTTAGAAATCCAAACATATACTAATCAAACTATAAAAAGTTCATGAATTGGGATGGGAAAAGCACTTTCTTTATTACTTTGAATGAGTCAACTTACAAAAGTTGAGACCGGCCACCACTCCTCGAACCTGATCCTGGGCTCCTCTTCTTCTTTCCTTCAACTGCTTTGCTTTGAATCTCCTTTGGCACAAGGAAAGGCTAAAGGGTTGGGACAATGGGAATACGCAAATGGGCAGAGTTTCTTTGCTATATTTTCCCCCCTACAAATGGGACCCCTACCCCTTCTTTTATAGGCTAGAAGGAGCTAGGTATTTGGACGAACCCTCGGCCATGCCTGGCCGAGAGTTCCAGTTAACTCACCCATAGATTTTGTTTTATGTCGGAAAATTTCCTTTTTTCATGCTTTTTTCGGTCCATGAGGGTTGTTTTGGGTCAGCCAGCGTGTACACGCGTGCAATAATGGAATAGGGCACGTGGGCCTTTATAAAAGAGGATTTTCAAAGAATTGTTCAGCAGTGCTTTGGAAAAGAAAGGATATGAGATGGCCTGATGCCAGGTAATCATGTGTGGTGCAATTTAGGGTTATAAAACTAACTGATGCATTTTCATACACACTGTCTGAACGACAGGTCGCAATTCGCACAGCTCCATCTTGGCCACGGATTGGACTTCAAACAGAGCATTGAGCTCATTGTCTACTTGTTGAATTTGATCAAATTTATCTTGTTGCTCCAACGACTCCATAGTGACCGCAACTTCCTCATTGAGCAGTTGTATTCTTGCACGCACTTCCTCTAAATTTTTGTTGCATCTTGCAATAATTCCCATCCAGACGCTGACTTCTTGAAATATATTTTTCCACTTGTCTAGTGCTTCTCGAGCATTGTTGCCTTCCATCACTACTTTCTCCATCTGCTCCTGCAACTTCTGAGGTTGTTTCTCTACTTCTTGTTAAGTCTCTCGAAACTATATTTCCATCTTCTCTGCATGAATGGCCAACTGTGACCATGCTCCTTGGAGTAGCTCGATTTGATGCTCAGGTTCTCCTGTAGCACTGGATTCTGGAATTTGGGGTGCTACTTTCCTTATTTCCGGCCAGGCTTCATCAAGCCTCTCCTGGACTTGTTCCAGTTTCTGCTCTGCCTAAATCTTGGTGTATTCTTCCTATGTTTTGTGTGCTTGAGCAAGGATTTATTCCTCCCTGGAAAACTCTGTAGTCATTTCATATTGTTGAAGACTCTGCCCTAGTTGATCATTTGAGGCTCTAATCATTCCGACGAGTTGCATTTTTGGCCACTATGAAAGGTCAACGGAGGAAGGGGTGGCTTCCCTGGGTACTTAGACCTACAGTGGAAGTCCTTTGGTTGTTGAATTCTCTGAGGGAGTTTCCACCTCCTCCTCTCCTATATATGGTTGTGGCGCAAGCCTCAACCTCAATGTCGTCGAAAGGAACATTAAAACATTTGTTCAGGTCAGGAAGAGTTGCAGCAACTCTACGCACTGCTAAGGGTTTTGGAGGAATAGCTCCATCTGTTCCTACACTGACATTGCACTTTGTCCTGAAACCATCTTAGGTTCCTTCTTCACCTCTGGTATCTCCACCTCTTTGTGGACCTCATCTTCTGAGGTTGCACTTGCAATAGCACCCTCAACCTTGGTAATTGAGGCAGTGTGTTGAGGACTTAGGACTTCGGTCTTCTATCCTGCTTACATCTCCACTGAGGATGGAGTGTCTTGAATCAGCACAAAGGGTTTGATATGTTGGTCCTAGGATTTAGGGTTTAGTCCAGTCAGTTGTAGCCTCTGTTCGGGTACTTTTGGGTTTGTACCAGGGACTTCTGGTCTCTACTCTGGTATCTCTGGGGGATCGAGTTGCATGGGTTTTGGATTGTTGGTTTGGGATGGAATGGTGGTTTCTTGATGTGGCAACTGGGGTTGTGGTGGTGATGGAGGTTTCTCAGTGATGATGGTGGTGGATAGAGTGGTGTTAGGCTCAGGTTTGTCTTGGATGTCTATAGTGTGGGTTGATCGAGCTGCTAAGAGAGTCTGAGGAACGGTGGATGAAATGGGTTGGGGGTTCAGAACCTTGCTCAGACAGATCCCCATCCTAGGTTTCTTGTTCATTGGCTATGTGATGAATGCAGCACTGATAATTTCATTGACATCCTTACATGTCAACATAGCTTACTCTGGAAGTTGCGGGAACATAGGTAATGTTCTCTTATTGCACTCCAGTGGCTATGTCTCTTCGTCCTCGTTGGGGTCCATCTGTGTCAGGGCTTATTTTTTATGTACCTCTAGGCCTAAGCTCAGTCCTAACCCTGCTTCCTGACCCTCTTATTCAAAACCTCTGCAGGCATAACGTAATGCATCCCCGACTTGTGCAAGTTGTGTTTGACTCCAGGCCATGACATAACCACCTCGTCTAAATAAAATGGAAACATGTGTAAGTGGAAGTCCTCTCTATCGGCACACCTTGGCCACACGAATGTATGGTGGCGGTTCATGCTAAATGTTATGTTCAGCATGTTGCAGTTGAGCAATTCCTGCAGAATGTGCAACCTTTGTGTTGTGTTGAGCAACTTGTTATACCATTTGGAGAATGTCATGTTGTTGAAGGCAGTGTTCTCTGAGTCCGACCTTGAGTGCCATGGCTCAAACATTTTTTCCAATCGCCCCTTATCTGTTGGTGACAATGGTCTTCTTGCAGGTGGCATCCACTTCAGTATTGCGAACGCAAGAAAAAAGTATTTTTAGGTGAAAGTACCCCCCTTCTCCTGTGCTTCCTCGCAGGCCACTATGAGTTCCTCTAGTAAATAGCTGCACCAGTTGAAGACAACACCATTGGTGCAAAAATCTACCATCGATAGAGCATCTAGTGTACACTCTCCTTTGTAGTAATACCTCATGACCTTGCAAGCAATTATATAGCAACTGGTCCTGACCATCTTGGGTAGTATGGGGTCAATGTTGGTTGTGCGCCCCCCCACCCCTCTGTGTATGGAACTGCTCATATAGACTAGGCTCCCCCTTCTTCTTTCCATGCTTACTGGGACCCTAGAAACCTTTGGACATGTCCTCACCTTCAATGGACAGTCCCATAAGCTGGTGGATTTCCTCTGCATGGATTGGATATCTCCTATCCAACCACAGGATTTTGTCGTGTACCCTACTGGTCATAAACTTGGTACACCTCGCAACTTATCCAGAGGTGTTGAAAACTGGTAAGTCCCTGAGGTTCATTATGGTAGAGTTGAATAGATTGATGAACTCGGGATTTGGCACAAACTGCATGCCTCCCAACTCGTCTGAAGCAACACTCAAGAAGACATCAATGTTCATCTAAGGGAACAAAACCTAGTCTGTCAGGTCAAGGTTGAGGAGCTTGACCTGCTCGACCTTTCCTTTGAGATCACCCATGATCTCAACTCGGGGGTCATAGGGATCATCTGGTATTACATCCTTTGAAATGGCACTTCTTCTTCCTGTAGCTCTCGACATGGTTAGTTTGAACTATCAAAAAATTGCATAGGTGAAACAGGGATTGGGGATCACTACTAAGGGTCGAGGGATTACACAAGATTTCTCACACTTCAGAATTCGTAAATCTCTAACTTCCCTCTGGGAAATAATGTGTCCTACGCCGAGTTCATAGAACCTTATACTCAGGATTAGCTGGAAAGTTCTATAATAATTGTTATTCATCATTAACCCTATAGACACAACTTGGATCTGGGTTGTCCAACGGGACTGGTTAATGGGGTAAATCTATTGGGTGATCCTGGCATTTACTGGGCTAGGAGGACCATATAATTAGTGAAGAGTAGGATGGATATCAGAACCTAGTGGAGGAGGCACCCATAACTGTAATGGATATTCTCATGAATAAAGGTCTTCAATTCATCAATGTAAATCCAAAATAAGTTGGGGGATAGGGGAAACCTTGTTTAACCCCAATGGTACTTGTGATGAAATAAAAAATCTCATGAATTGTACAAAGAAGAACAAGGATTGACCCATATAAGTGTGTGATAGCAGTCTGTAGGGTCTGAGAAAAATGTCAATCTCTCTGAGCATTTGGAAAAGGGTTTCTCGCAAGATGGAGTCAAAATATTTCTGAAAATATACAAAATGATAGTAGACTTTCAAATAACAATGATGTTCCTCCTCAATGATGTCTTGTAGGGTAAATATTTGATCAATGGTTTGATGAGTAGGTCAAAATATTTTATGTCCTCTAACTCTGAGGGTTCTCTCCTCAATCTCACTAGAGAGCTTCATATGGAGAATCGTAGCATAGATATTTTATAACATGTGTCCCACCATTATAGTCTTCTATTTTCGAGATCTGAGCAGGGGATTGATTTGCGTATTGGGTGAATGATGTGATATCACCATGACAATGGAAAACTTGCATAGACCACATGGTTGGAGAGATCATCCAAGTGAGAAACCAGAGCTCAAAGACCATGCTTAAATAACTCTACCTAGAAACCCTCCCCATATCCTACTTTTATACTTCTTATCACCCAAACATCCTCTTTGATGTCACTATCTGAAAATAGGAAGCATGAAGGGGGTGGAGAGGTAACCTGAATATGGGGTTGTCTAGTGATATCATAGAGATTGGATATGTGAGAAAACATGGATCTAAGGTTAAGGTCATATGGAAGGTGCGAGTGGTGGGGGAGGATGTTGAGCCAAAATTGTTTGAGGGAGTGAATAAGTGTAATTTACCCATCCCCCAATAGGGTCACATCACTGCTAAAATAATCCAATAAAAATTTATGATACTAAATCTAAATGTGGACTAAAACACAACTTGACATTGTAACTCATTCAACTATCCATACTAAATTAAAACGTGAATATAAATATTCTTATTGTCCACAAAAGAAACTAAAATACATACATCATCATTAAAACATAAAATAGATATATGAATGCATCCTTCTTCTCACAATAAGAAACATTAACCAATTATAAATCAAGAGTAAAATGCACAACAAGTATATTAGCATTTAACAAAATTCAACACAACAGATACAAACATGTATCTTCTGAAAATGTGCAACCCACTACAGAGGATGAAAATTCCTCCCAACTGTATCTTTGTTGTTCCAATTATCAACAGAAATACACCCCTTAGCTAGGGATATGAATCCACAAGAGAAGGTGGTCCCTAAGGCTAGCTAATGTCTCACTCTCAACAATCAAAAATCAAAACTAATTCCAATACACCATCTCTCTTCCCCTCAACTTACACAACCCAAGGGATGGAATCCCCCTTCACTAATCACAATTCTTCAGGACCTTCCACTCCCCTCCAGCACTTCTAGCATAGGTTGGATAGGAATTATACTTATTGGGACCTCAAGAATTCCACAGCTGCAACATGAATTTTCCCAACAACAAAAAGTCATGTTTCCTTGATGAATTTCAAATATCACATCACGCACAGGCCCATGGCCTCCTTATCCATGAAATTATAGCTCCAAACAGTTTCCAAACAAGCCCACAATAGTTTCCTTCAAGATTTAGCACTCAAAACTCCATTTCTAGCCAGAAAACTCCATGTAAAAGATGCTCTTTATCCAAAAATGTGAATTTGCAAATATGGTCCCCCACCCATACGAAATTCATCTCTTTCTCTTGTTTGATTGACTTTCAATATTCCCCAATATGATTGTACTCAATCCCTATGCTCTCAATAACTATGGGATGTAACTCTCACACCCACCCTCTTATATGAATTCAATGATTGGGCTTTGTAGCACTCAACAATTAATGGAAGGTTCATGGTAAAGATAATTTAGAAAGAAATAATAATAAAAAAATGGTTTAATAGACATGGGTAAACTCTCCCCCTTGAACCCCTTCCCTCTCTTGTGTATTCTTAGCCCCCAAATATCCTTATGTGTCCATTTGCAGAAGACAATACATATTATCCATTATATTCAATTTACATCATTTACATATTACATCGATTTGGCTCTTGGCCATATACTACGTATACAATATACATCACTAGTTTGGGATTTGAAAATGGGGATGTTACAATAAGGTAAGTGCATTAGTCTCCTCTCCTCTTAGAAAAAAAGAGGCATTTCTTGCGGTAGAGGAGACGGCGATAGGAAGATCCAAGGTTGGGATAGGAGGGGTGAACATGGGTGAATATTGTTGGAATACTAAGAGGGGGGATGAATTAGTATTATGCAATATATTACCACTTTCAACCATAATATGTGATCATCAACAATTGATTACATATTCTTTCATTTAACATTTCATGACCATATAACCACAAGCAGTACCATTCAACGATATCACATCAAATATCCACATGCACAGTACACCAGGATTTATGTGGAAACCCAAATGGGAGAAAACCACAGAATTCTTTCTTATATGTCAAAAGAATACATTCATAGGAAGCACCAAATTCTGAATTCTCCAGCACCAACTGAAAGGAGGATCCAACCCCCTATTTACAGACTCCAACCTGAAGGAAAAGACAACTCCCTGAACTCTCCAACTATAACTGGAAAGAGGCTCCAACCCTCCAGTTTACAAGCTCCAACCTGAAGGAAGCTACAACTCCATGTGTTCTTCGGCTCCAACCGAAAGGAGGCTACAACACCCTTTCCTTACCCAGTCCTTCCTCATTTAAATATAAGTGTAGACACAACCTATCACTACCATTGATACTATCACTGCCAGTGTCTCATCAACCAGTAATCAACATGTCATCCAACCTGTCACTGTCATTGTCACATCAACCTATAATTTCTACTATCTCTGTCGATGTATCTAATATACCATCTTCAACCTGTCTGTATCAACCATGTAGAAAAACATGTACTAAATACCTCTACCATATCATGCATCAACTGTGTACCAAACCCTGCATCATACCATGCATCAACCAAAACATGTACCATACCATGCATCAACCATGCATCATACCATGCATCAACCAAAACATGTACCATACCATGCATCAACCATGTACCAAGATATGTACCATAACATGCATCAACCATGTACCATCAGATATGCCAAGTGTAAGTATTGTATATAACTCAATCATATACCAAACCATGTACCATGTACCAAAGCATTAATTATGTATCAAACCTATGCCATATAATCAATGATGTGCCTATGTGCCTCAAGCATTTGATAACATCACCATGACATATACCAAACCAGATACCAAGATAACCAAGATATAACTATAAAAATGCATCATATCATCACAAAGGTGTACCATATCATATACCATCATCATCAATACATGCCTCAATCATGTACCATAAACATAACCCTCAATAAAAAATGTAAATCATACCTTTGATCATGTAGCAGACCTACTACGGACATGTAGCTCTTCCTCAACCTCAACAACCTGGTACTAGCATGCTCCTTAGATCTGTCTTGTCCTCACGGGACAATTACTAGTGTCATGCGGGGCCTCACATGACAGGCACTAAGAAACCCATGGGGGTGCCTCACAAGATGCCAGTAGTATGACCTGTAGGGATCATCCAAGCTAGGGTTTATCAGAAATCCCTCGCTCTCCTCTGCAATCCCAAAAATTTCACCTTTGCACTTCCTTCATTGCCTCAGACTCACTATATCAAATTATCCAATAGCCTTTTTGTTCACTTAGAAGATATTCAATAACTAGTGTGTGTGAATGTACTTATGCAAGACTTCTTGAGGTGTATTTATACTTTTTCAATGTAAATTATCTCCTTAACTTTAGGGCTTCTTGTACTTTCTTGTTACAACCAATTTACCCTTTAATTAATGACTTGTAATTATTTGTTGTAACTATATAGGGGATTCTTAACCATTCTTCGGGGCTTCCAACTTCAAGAGGGAATAACTCCTCAACCGTGAGGAACCATGTGGCGTAACACCTACCATTGCAAATGGCATGACGAGGACTATCCATCTAGTATGAGGGTGTTAAATTCATTTTCACTTTCCTTCATGTCCTTATTCCTCAAACAACTACGGGATTCATGACCAAACCTTTGGGTTTATTGTAGAATTCTTCAAAGTGTCTTCCCATGAGGGCCATGCTTAAAACTACGCCATAAGGGGACCACTTTTGAGACTTCTTCAATTATACCCATTACTTCTAGGGGATTCTAGATTGATTCTAAAGTTGACATCAATGACAATCAATTTTCCAACAAATACATGATGAATATGGTATTGGAGAGAATTGTATTCCTCATCATACCATTGGTTCATAGGGCAGGAGTTGGTTGTTTGGGAGGTTGAAGTGGGATAGGTGGAGTGAGGGTAGGATTTGAGTGTTATCCTCCCCACCCAATTTCTATTCTCTTAAATGACATGTTGAGAATCATAATGAGTATATTGTTTTAATATCTTCAATCCCTATTGTTGGCTTGGGATTTTTCCTTGAATAATATAGGGTTTACCCTGGGTACCATCCTCGAATGGTGTAAGCGGGAAAAAAACATTTATTTTTATATATTACTCCTAAGCATGGATTTTACAGGATTAAGAATTCATTTGAGGAGGAATGACCATGATATTTGATTCTAGGGAGCATAAATATGGAGAAGCTTCACCATAAAAGTGACAATAGAGAAATTTTAAAGTTTCTCTATTTAAAGCTACATTTCAGATGGTTGTAGAGAATTTCTAATTTGACATTTCTAAGGAAAACCCATAAAATGCTCAAGTAGGAAAACCATAGTGCATCCATATTTGTTCTTCTAAAATTATGGACACTAAAAATAACTTGATACAAGAAAACTCATGTATTATGCTTCTACAAGTGTTGAAGAGTAAGGATGTTGGATAAGGGCCAAGGCTAGGTTGATATGAATACAATAAAAGATTTCTATAATCTATCATATTTTATGTATTTTATTTGATTAGAGGTCATTAATAGGGTGCTAAATGATACAATTCAATATACAATGATGCACCAAAACTTTAGAGTATAAGGAATGGTATCTAAAAGGTTTATGAATAAATGTGTGATAAATGTTCATTATTAAAGCATCAAGAAGAGTTTCCATTATTTTAGTCCAATAATTACTCTTTGGCTTACAATCTTTGTTGGAAAAAAAATTATTTTCTAGGTTATAAGTTATTTATTTATAGGTTACATTCTCTGTTGTATATGATTCATACATACTGAAGACATATGTCATATCCATATTGTAAAAAAAATTGTTCCCCAAAAAATTTAAAACTCTTGATCAAAAAACACTCAAGGATAATAGCTTACCATTTTTTGAAATGAATTGATTGTCTTATATATTTAAACCCTTAGCCACCCTGCACACAAACTACCAAAACCCATTATATATTAAAGCCATATTGTAACCACAATTGTGCACCCAAAAAAATGATAAGAAAACTCACAAGGGTAATAGCTTACTATTTTTTGCAATGAATTGATTGTTTTAGATTTTTAAACCCTCATATATTGCATTGCCTCTATGCTACCTTCCAAAACAGCACATTTCAGAGCGATGAGATGCCCAAACCCTTGAATTCCTCAGATATTCTCATGTTGCAATGTAATATATATCACGTGTTAGAAGGAAGTGATTGGTCGAGTTAGTGTCCCAGGTTTCACATTGCATATCGATAGGATTTCCAAACCCTCAGATTCGTCCTTAGAATCTATCACATTGATGAAATCATGTGTTGGAACGAAGATATTGGTCGTTTTAGTGGAGAGGATCGTAGTTTTATTGCAGAAAACTTTTATTTTCCCCTTTTAATGGGTATTTTCATCCCTTTTGCCAACAAATATTCAAATCAATGAATGAAAAGCATTCCTCTAAGAAACATCGAGGAAGACCAATTTTTATTCATTTTTCCAACAAATCTTTAGATCAATGGATGAAAATTCTTCCTGTAAGGAAAATCGAGGAGGACAACCATTTTTGCTTCTCTCCCATATAGAAAAAATGAAAAATGGAAAAAACAAATACTTTACTCCATTCCCAAAAAAGCGGATATGTGATTCTATTATTATTTTTAACTATGGTTATTTTCTTTGAGATAAATGTGGTGGGGACCTTTCTTAAGTATTGAGTTTGTAGAAAAAATTTAGATGGATTTTTTACACTCAAACATGAAAAATTAATTAACTCAAGGTTAAAAACACTTTACCATGAGTTAATTAAAAGGATATGTTTAACATAGAGGATAGAATGTTATGATGCATTTTTTTATCACTTAGCTGCAAATTCGAATTTCCTCTTCAACCATTGAAGATTTGATGAAGATTTGGGATGATCATTCAAACATCCTGGCTAAAGAATAATCTTGAAGTCTTGGATAAGATTTGTTATCGAATACCTTAGAAATTTTGGAGATATCTTTGATTTGCTAATCTTTAGAAAAAGGTTGTAACCACATGAGAGATATGTGGATCTGAATTTATTATTTTTTATTTACGTTTCTAAGAAAACTCATGTATAAATAAGAGTTCCTTCTCCATTACAAAGGTAATACTCTTGGATCATATGTCCAAATTATGATGGAGTGCATAAAACTTCTTGATATTTACTTTCATATAGATTGGCATTATCTAGTTCTATAAATAGCATGTTTTGATTTAATGTTATGATGCTATATTTTATTTTTCTATCATGAATTCTTAGGATATGGAGCTCACTCCATGAGAACATGTTGGTCTTTCTTTCATGCAATTTGATTTCATAGTTAGTTTTCCATTGATGCAAGTGAAGTGTGTCTAATTTTATGCAATGTTATTTAGTTTTTATTCTAACTTGTCAACAATGGAATGTTGATTTATGGAAAGAAAGAAACTTTGAGATATTCAAAAAGACAACTTGGTGACAGTAGGGTCTGAGTATCATGATTGGTACCCAAGTACATGATCATCACCAAGAGTGGTTGAGTCAGTTTTTTATTTCATGCAAGAGTTTTTCCTTTATGCAAGTGTGGTCAATACTTTCCTTTTATTAAGCTTAGTTTTATGTGTTATTGCAATAAGTGTTCAAATACTATAAACAATCTAATTTTTCACATACAATGTTTTGATTTCACAAGTTTATGATCTCTCTAATTGATAATCAAATGTAACAAGATTTAGACATATAAATCATGTGACAAAGGTAATGGAGGAAGTAGAAATATTGAAGTAGGAGAAGTAGGTGCAATATATGAATTACCCATATTATTTCAATGGAAAAGGAATGACATAAACCACCAAGGACTTCTATTTTTAGTAATACCTATTTTGAAGAAGAAGGATTTAGAAAGTGGTCACCTAGAATTTGAAGAAATACAATCTTATATTCATGTGAGTCGACTATTTTCCACTTTGCAAAAAGTTTGAAAAATGTTAAGAAAATAGTGGGATCAAGAAGAAGTGGAGTGGAGATTGAAAAGTAGGGCCATCTGGTTGGAAGAGGGGGACAAAAACATGAAATGATTACATGACTATTAAAAACAAACATCAATACCATATGGGAGATTATTAAGAAGAATGGATCAAAGATTAGAACCTTTAGGGAAATAGTTGATGAGTTAGTCATTTTATATGTCTATTTCAATAAGAACATTAGTAAAATTGCAAAGATTCTAAAATATTCTCCCTATTTCCTAAACTTTATTTATGAACAACAAAATGGGTATTTATAGGTCTAATTAACGTCATAGGAAATCAAATCAATACTACAATCTTTCAAAAAATGAAAGAGTCCAAGTTTATATCAATGGAAACCATAATTCTACATGCTATGATTTTATTGAAGAAGAGATGTTAAGAGTAATTGAAGAATCAAGGAAATTAGGAAAATTCCTAGGTTCCTTAAATGTTACTTCCATAGCATTAATTCCAAATAAAAATGATCCAAAATCCTTTGAATATTATAGACTCGTCTCACTGTGCAATTCGATGTACAAAATTATAACTAAGATTTTGACAAATAGACATAAAGGTATATTCTCTAATTTTATATTGAAAATCGATTTTGGCTTCTTTATAATAGATAAATCCATGAGGTAGTCGAATTATCACAATAAGGAATACATGTAATATAAAGTTTAAAGAAATTCATGCCATGGTGATCAAACTAGATTTAGCTAAGGCACATGACAAAGTTAGTTGGTTTTACTTAAGATTGATCTCGATACAAATAGGGATGAGAATAAGATTGATCTCGATACAAATAGGGATGAGAATCCAAGAGGTTAATTGGAGAATGGGTTGTATGTCTTCAACCTCTTTTGTAGTCACGGGAAATAATTCATATTCCAAATTCTTCTTACTACAAAGGGTCTCAATTAAGGGTGTCTAATGTCACGCTTTCTATTTCATGTGTTTTTGAAGGGATAAGAAAGATAGTGGGAATAAATAGAAGGTTTGATAAAAGTAATTAATATGGGGAATGATATACTTAATGTTGTTTGTAATTATCGAAATAAATTGTGTAAGGAGTTCTTGAAACATCCAATGTTTCGAGTGGACATTCCACCCATCATTAGGGATTGTTGAAGCAATAAGTATGAAAAGAGTGTTGGGGTAGGGGGGTATGTAAAGGTGAAGATAATTTGATTGTTATGGAAAAGGTTAGATATAGTAGGTATTTATCTCATTTATTATTTGTTTATGATGTTAATTTTTATGGATTAGGCATAATTAGGGACAATGTGAAATATAAGGAAACATTGAAATTGTAATGTAAATCTACAATAATGGAGATGAATGTCGACAAGTCCTCTATTTTGTTAATGGACTTGGGGAAGAATTATAAAGATAATTTGTTTTTTTATTTCCCTTTAGTTTAGTTCCATTTGAATGGGCTAACATACCTTGGTTTTTATCTAAAGACCAACAATTATAGAGTAAGAGACCAATATTGATTTTATGAAAAGATTGAAGGGAGGGTAACAAATTAGTTTTATAGATGGGATATCTAAAGGAGGTAAGTTAAATTTAGTAATATATTATTGGAGATAATTCATTTTTATTGGCTACCTTTATCCCACATCCCAAAATGTTTTCTGGACAAAATAAAAATAAAAAAGTATTTAGCTTCTCATGGATAGGTAAAAGAGAGAAGGAAGGAATCCCTTTGATAAACTAGAAAAAACTACCAAAACCAAAAAATATTGGAGCTTGGGGTTTGAATAATATTTTACTACTTGGTCAAGCTTTGGCTACAAAGAGTTTATGGAGACTGATGCAAAATAAACGTCTTTGGGAAAAAATCGTATGAAAAATATGTAGCACCTAGGACTATAAAGGAATGGATTAGAAATGTGGTGAAGTATTTTGGAGGAGCCTTTATTATTTGGAAGGAATTGGTGAACAAATGTTTCTTGCTAGGAAAGTGGCTAGTGTGGAATATAGGAAGAGAGAGAAAAATAAAAATCAATGGAGGATCCTTCTGTGGGATGTGTTAGCTCCCAAAATGAATCAGTCACTATGGTTTCATTTTGCGGTTGATAGCATGGTTATCTGTAGTGTTCTCCATTTGTTTTTAATTTCTTCTAGTGTCAAATCTTAGGTTTTAAATTCATACCTTAGAAATAAGTTGTTCCATAAAGGTTTTTTCTATAAAATTTCATGAAAATATTTTCAACAGCTAACGCATGTTGCAAGGTTGATGATTAGTTGGTGAAAGCGGAAATTTTCAACAGTTAAGGAGTACTTTCCCGCAGACAGTTAGCTGGTGAAAGTACGGAACACGTGTTCTTCCTCCACATTTTCAGAAATCAAAAGATGACACACTCGACACACATCACATAATCATTATAAGGCGCTGGTGAAAGCAAATAATGATGAGGATTCTGTTATGCACGTCTAAATCGGATATCATAGCGGATTGTGTTCGTGAATGCATGCTTCATGAAATAATGGTGTTGGATATGACGATTTCACATTCATCATCAAAGGAAAAGGAGCAGTACTACTCAGCCGACGACATCAAATCGACACTTCATATTCTCAACACGCATTGTCCACAGGCAATATGTTATGGTTTCATATTTGAAAGGCAACACCGAGAGTTTTTCACCAGCGCCAAACCTTGGCTCAATCTGCAAAATACAGTGAATTTGTTTGCAAAATTGTCTAGGTTTCGAGTTACAGATGGCAAGGAAACGAAGTGGTTCACTGTTGAGGAAAGAATTAGACAGACTGTCTTTTTTACAAGCACATCCAGAGGTGAAAAAACACTTCTCAGATGCAGGCTGCATGGGTTATGTTGAAAAGTTACAGAATGGTTGCCACCAAACAACAGTTGAAGCGTTTGCTAAATCGTATGATGGAAACAAAGCCTGTGTAGGTTCTTTAGAAAATATAGTTGATGAAGCCGCCATTGCCACAGCAACCATCTTACCTAGATCAAGCCAAAGCTAGTTCAAGACAACAGCAACCAAGAATCTCAATTTCAGAGCATATCTTAAGGCAGAATTCAGAAATGTCACATGGAAGAAAAGCATGCCAGTTTCTCATTTGGAGAATGAATGGCAAGACATGTTCAAAAGCATTCAACTCTATATAAACTTAGAAGGCAGGTATGACAAGCTGATGCTATATCATTTCAAGCTCTCAGATCATTTCACAGAGAAAATTCTCCTGAATTTACCTTTCTTCTTTCACAAAATCCTAACCAAAGTATGTAAAAAGATTAGGGCTAAACCTCTAAGTATGAAAAACACTCTTTGTCATTCCGGCCTGATCAAATTGATAATTCTAGAAGAACTAAGACAAAGAGGAAGGACTTGGCAACATTTTATTTTTTGGGAAGGCTTTGAAACCCAAACTCAGCCCATGGATGAGCAGAAGAGAGCTAGGAAAAAGAAATTAACTCCTCAGAGCATCTCGAGGAAGAGGAGAATGCTTCCAGGACCACCAGAAGATAGGATTTCTGGCATAAAGTCTCACAGATCAAAGAAAAAATTAGATTTTGAAACCACTTCAGAGCAGCCTACAGAAAAGAAGACAAATATTCTAAATCTACCATACACAGACTCAGAAACAGAGCCAGAGCAAGAAGATGAAAGTCCATCCATTAAAATCCCTGAACATTCCATGGAATTTGCACAGGATTGTGAGACTTTTGCTCCCACTGATGAAGGTGAAACATCAAAGAGAAAAAAATCAAAGAAATCACAAAAAATTAAGCAACTAAAGGAAGTGATTGCTCAACAGGAGGTTTTAGAAAGAGTAATCAAGGCAAGGTACAAAACTCTTTCTGACAATTTCACAGAGACAAATGTAGCATTTGAGAAGTTGGCTCGTGAAAGTGTCAAAGACAAAAAGATAAAGAAGAAAATCACCAAAGATTATAACAGTTTATGGTGGTTATCAAAATGCCTTAAGAGGAAAATTAGGAAATTGAAGCAAAAGCATAAGTCGCATCCAGATCTACAAGTACTAGCCTAGGTTGTTGTGAATATGCAAGGAGATAAAGCAGAGATACACTAAGTTTTTGATAAAACAACAGTTTCGGAGGTGGAAGATTCCTTTTGGCCAAGACAGAACTTTCACCAGCGCAAAGGGTAAATTTACAACCAGTTAGCTGGTGAAAGGCAGAGCTTTCACCAGCTAACCAGCGGATCATAAGGCGAATTAGCTGGTGAAAGAACAAAAAGAATTTTTTGAAAGCTAAAGTTGTAGCAAGGCAATTTTCAAGTATTTAAAGAAGTTCAAGAGCATCAAAGGATTAACCACTTAGTCAGGAAACACTCAGCATCAGAGATTCGTGGAGATTTTGAAGACCAAATGCTAAATCGGTCACCTAAAGTTTCTATTATGATTAATTAAAGAAATCCAGCTACAAAAGACAGGTGCCTTTACTTTTCCATGACACAACAGAGTCCAGAAGCTAATGAAGTATAGATGTCAAAGATTGATATAGAAGACAGTTCGAGTTCTAGCAACTAGTCTTTGTTATCGATTGCCTTAG
>SNQJ01S0016509.1:162289-193126 GCA_010110895.2 Picea sitchensis
AATCTGGCCTCCAAAAATGCCCAATATCCCCCAAAAATGGAAGAAATCAGCTTAATATAGGCATATTAATTAAAAAAAACCATAACATTGGGTAAAAAAAACCCACTTTATAACAAAATTGGGCCGCAGCCCCCTGCATGTGCGCGCGCCCCTGAATTCGTGGTCGCATGGAGCCATGTGGCCGAGCGCTTCACGCTCTAGCCCCTTTATTCCCGGCGCTAACCCTGGTCGTATGGTGAATTCATGGGCCACAGGCCAACCGTTGCATTGGCGCGCGCAAATAGTGGTTGTAGCCTCGGGTCCCGTGCCTAGCCATATGGCCACAGGCCATAACAGTTACAATTGCCCGCGCTGTAGAGTAGGCCCTGGGTTCCGTCGTATGGTCGTATGTTGGCGTGGAGGGTTGGGGCAAAGCCCAGGCCCTTTTTCCCGCCGGTCAAAACTCCAAGCAAATTCAAATGCAATTTGAACCGTTTTCATAACAAGAACCGCCCATTGCCCGAGGGGCTAGCCCGACGTTACAAGTCCGTTCGTCGGCCCCTGAGGTCACGGGTTCGACCCCCGGCCACCAAACCAATTTTTATAACATATTACCAACGAACCAATAATGGGGTGCCACGTGGCAGCCCTTGACTGGGCCACGTGGCACCCTTACCAACCAACCAGATGATGACACGCGTCAACCCCTGATTGGCCCATGTACATGCCACGTCATCCCGCCGTACGCCACATGTCAGTCTGTCGTGCTGCCACGTGTTTTTGCCGTACTGCCCAGTCACTTGCCGCGTCAACTTCCACGTCATCTGATGACGTCACCCTGTGCCACGTGTCACCTTTTCAGTGGTGACACGTGTCACCTCGGTATTGGCCCAACCGTACGTCCAAACGTCCATTTCTGCATGTCACGTGTCACTCTCTGATGCTGCCACGTGTCACCTGTACAGACCCGCCACGTGTCGCCTTATGGAGCCGCCACGTTAGCTGTACGGACCTGTCACGTGGACTGTACGGACTGTACAGTCATCCCCTTTTTTGCCTGTTTGACTTTTCGGACAGAACGCGATATCTTCTCCATACGGACTCCGTTTGACGAAGTAAATATACCACCGGAATCAGGAAGACGAGCCGGACACAATGGCATATGTTTCGTCTCATTCCAAGCACTTTCATTTTTTAGCATTTTTCAAGCCCTATCAGGCTTCTGGATCCGATTTCGGATCATCCGTACTGTACGAATTTTTTAGTAGGTTGTATAATAGATATAAAGCACAAAAATCGAGGAAGAAATTTGCACAATTTTGAGGCATTTATTGTGTAGTCGTATAGCAGATTCAGGCATAGATATCGAGGTTACAATAGGCATGAATTTTTAGATTGTTTGTACAACAGACAGGCATAGAAATTGAGGTGTAGAATCGTACAGTTCCTACAGGAAATCTAGGCACAAATTTCAAGGAGTTTCGCATAGATTTTGAGGAAGTTACTTGGCATGGATTTTTAGATAAGTTTGTGCATTTATTGCTAAAGTATTTTGTTGTAAAATATCATTTTTTCTAAGCTCAAGAAATAATAAAAATCTCCCCCTCTCAATGGTTTTCCCCTTGTGGGTTTTTAGAGGGGGTATTTGCTCAAAAATATATGAGTTATATTTTATGGGTGTGTGCATTTACTTTTGTTCTATATTGCAGTAAAAGAATTTTTTGTTTCTTGTTATAAATTTATGTTTATAGACTTTTCATTTCGACGGAAAATAAATGTGTGTTGGGTATTAAATAGTGACAAATTTATTGAGACTTGAAACCGGGTTAGGGTCTAAAAAATTTTACAACGAGTGTTCAAATACTACAAATGATCTAATTTTTCACATACAATATTTTCATTTCACAAGTTTATGAGCTCCAGGAATAATAAGAAGAAGGATTTAGAAAGTGGTCACCTAGAATTTGAAGAAATACAATCTTAGATTCATGTGAGTCGACTATTTTCCACTTTGCAGAATTGAAAAATGTTAAAAAAATAGTGATAGATTGAACAAAGAAAAAATCAAGCAAAAATAACAGAAATAATTAAGAAAGTAAAAATAATATATTCAAGTCTCTATTTGACAGGAATGATGAGGTTTTATACATACAAGAAAAAAATAAAAATTAAAAAATGTTAAAGTTAAAAGAAAACTATTGAATCAAGAAGAAGTGGACTAGAGATTGAAAAGTAGGGCCATCTAATTGGAAGAGGGGATGAAAACATGAAATTATTTCATGACTATTAAAAACAAACATCAATACTATATGGGAGATTATAAAAAAGAATGGATCAAAAATTATAACCTTCACAGAAATAGTTGATGAGTTAATCATTTTAGATATCTATTTCAATAAGTCTTTAGTTCTAACATTGTAGAGATTCTAAAAGTTTCTCCCTATTTACTAAAATACTAAAACTAAAATACTAAAATTGATTGATGAACAACCAAATGAAGATTTATAAGTCTAAGAAACATTGTAAGAAATCAAATCAATACTACAATCTTTCAAAAAATGAAAGAATCCAAGTCTACATCAATGGACACAATAATTCTACCTGAAATTCTATGATTTTCTAGAAAAAAAGATGTTAAGAATAATGGAAGAATCAAGGAAATTAAGAAAATTCCCTACTTCGATAGAATTAATTCCAAATAAAAATGATCCAAAATCCTTTGAATAGTATAAACTCGTTTCACTGTGCAATTCCGTCTACAAAATTATAACTAAGATTTTGACAAATAGACTTAAAGGTATCTTCTCTAATTTTATATCGAATATCCATTTTAGATTCTTCATAATAGATAAATGTCTGAGGTAGTCGAATTATCACGATAAGGAATACATGTAATAAAGTTCAAAGAAATGCGTGCCATTGTGATGAAACTATATTTAGCTAAGGCGTGTGACAAAGTCAATTGGTTTTACTTGAAATTGATCTTGATACAAATAGGGATGAGAAGCCAGGAGGTTAATTGGAGAATGGGTTGTATGTCTTTAACCTCTTTTGTAGTAACAAGAAATGCTTCATATTCCAAATTCTTTTTACTATGAGGGTCTTAGGTAGGGGTGTCTAATGTCACACTTTCTATTTCATTTAGTTTTTAGTTTTGAAGGTCTAAGCACAATAGTGGGAATATATAAAATAGAAGGTTTGATAAAAGGAATTAATATGGGGAATGATATCCTTATGTTATTTATTATTTGCTTATGATATTACTTTGTCTACTTTGTTTGGATTATGCATAATTAGGGACAATGTAAAATATAAGGAAACATTAAAATTGTATTGTAAAGCTATAATAATGGAGATGAATGTCCACAAGTCCTTCATTTTGTTTAATTGACTTGGGGAAGAATTAGAAAGACAATGTTTTTATTTATTTCCCTTTACTTTAATTCCTTTTAAAAATGGGCTAACATGCCTTGGTTTTTATCTAAAGACAAACGATTATAGAGTAAGATATTAATATTGGTTTTAAGAAAAGATTGAAATGTAACAATTCGGTGTTAGAGATGGGATATCTAGAGGAGGTAGGTTAACTTTAATAAAATAGGTAGGTTAACTTTAATAAAATATTATTGGAGAGAATTCATTTTTAGTGGCTACATTTATCCCACATCCCAAAATGTTTTCTAGACAAAATAAAGAAAAAAAATATTTAGCTTGCCATGGATATGTAAAAGAGAAGGATGGAATACCTTTGATAAACTAGAAAAAATCTAACAAAACCCAAAAAGAAAAATATTGGAATTTGCGGTTTGAAGGATATTTTCCTACTTGGTCAAGCTTTCGCTACAAAGAGTTTATGGAGATTGATGCAAAATGAAGGTCTTTGGAAAAAAAATTGTATGCAAAATATATAGCACCTAGGAATATAAAGGAATGGATTAGAAAAGTGGTGAAGTATTTTGGAGGAGCCTTTGTTATTTGGAAGGCATTGGTGAACAAATTTCCCTTGGTAGGAAAGTGGCTAGTGTGGAATATAGGAAGAGGGAGCAAAATAAAAATTAAAAAATGGAGGATCCGTGGATGGTATGTAAATGAATTTTAAGACTTTTTTAATCCATAAACAAGCTCTTCACAATTTGGACATATAGATTCTTGTTAATGATGTATATCAATATGATACCTAAGAATATAGAGGAATGGATTAGAAAAGTGGTGAAGTCTTTTGGAGGAGCCTTTGTTATTTGGAAGGAATTGATGAACAAATTTCCCTTGCTAGGAAAGAGGCTAGTGTGGAAGATAGGAAGAGGGAGAAAAGTAAAATAAATGGAGGATCCTTGGATGGAATGTAAATGAATTTTAAGACTTTTTTAAGCCCTTAACAAGCCCTTCACAATTTGGAGATATAGAGTCATGTTAATGATGTAGATCAATATGATACCTAAAGATGGATTCATGGTTGGAAAATCACTACTCAATTAAATCTCCAATGGGAAATAACAAATGAATTGTAGCAACGTATCTTCAATCTAAAACACAATGTTATATGGTTAAAAGATGAATATTATGAAATTATATGGTTACGGAACAAAGCCTTTGGAAATTACACTACAAAATAGGGATATAAGGTTAGGTTGGATGATGAAAAAGGAGGAGAAAATAAATTGTGGTGGAAGGTAATTTGGAAATTTAAATGTCACTTAAAAACCATAATATTTTTATGGTTGGATTTATCCAATAAAGTGATTACAGGGAATAATTCAAAATTTAGGACTTGGAAAGTCTTTGGTAAGTGTATCTTATGTAAATTTAGTGATGAATCAATAGACCACTTATTTGTGCACTTCCCTTTCTTAAAACAAGTGTGGTTGGAATATTTGAAACTAACAAATGGAAAAGAGCTTGAATTAGAGAAAATGTTTTTTTTATGTTTTAAAAGGTAGTTTAATGATAAAATAGTATTAAAGAACATGGCTTCACCTTGTCATATAGTTTAGGCTTTTTGGATTGTAAGGAATGACATGAAATTCTAGGGAAAAGGGAATTTTCCTATATAGATTAATTATTAGATAAGTTATGATTATGGAGAAATTCGGTAGCTTAGGAATCACAAGAAATCTAGAGTATTAAAGAATTTTGAAATATATCTTTCAAATACATGGGGTTACTCTGATGAGGATTGTCAAGAATCACCTGGTATATGTGGTTTCGAAGGAAAATTATATATATGAAAGAAAATGATTTGATTTCATTCAAGTTAGTTTATGGTAGAGTTACAACCAAAAGGGTGGAGTGAGTAGATTTGGGTTGTCGTTAAAAGAAACAACACAGGGAGGTATAACCAGTATCCAAGTACTAGATGTTCCAAGCTTATAATTGATTGGGTTAATGGAAAGAATAAGCTAGAAAATTTAATGTTGCTTTAGATTATGATTAAAAACAATGAGGTTAAAAGACATGTTCAAAACAATTTATTTACATCATGTCTTTAGAGAACTAAACAAGAAAGAAATTTAATGTTGATTTAGATTATGATTAAAATCAATTCGGTTAAAAGACATGTTCAAAACAATTTCTTTACATCATGTCTTTAGAGAACTAATCAAGAAAGAAGACAAGATTTTGAAGGAAATTTTATCCTTATAAGAAGTGGGGAAAATTTTAGGGGCTCAATTTCATCCATGTGGTAATTTTCCATGTTTTTTTTCAAAAACAAAATCACTTATTTCAATTTTTTTCTAAAATAATTCACCCAAATTCTATAGGATAAAAGTTACCAAAATTTTGTAGAAACTATACAAAATCCTTGGAAATTTGAACTCATCTTTGTAAAATTATCGCAAAACATCTTATGATTGAAATTTTAAGAACCAGTAACATTCACCAATATTTCTACACTGTAAAATAAGTATGAATCCTTGCAATATTCCTTCATAAGAAGGTTTATAAGTCACTTTAGGGATAGTGGAAGAAATTATTAACCTATACTAAAGGAATGTAGAAAAATGTGGATTTATACTTTTCTCAAATTGAAATAAGAATGTTGGGAAAAAGGGAAGTATCTTATAGTTGTATCTTTTTCTAGCAATGGGTGTCATGACATTTTGGAATATTATAGTTGTATTTTTCTCTAGCAATGGGTGTGATGAAATTTTGGAATATTGTATTTGAAGACTTTATGTCTAGGTATTTCTTTTGTTAATAAAGAAAGATAAATTTTATTCTCTGAAATGTTAAAAAGACACATAACTATATATTTTTTTATTTCTCCTTGAAATATATATTTTTTTATTTCTCCTTGAAATATATATCATATGTTTCTTTTCTTGAAAAAATTAAACCTAGGAATGACAAACATATGATATATCATATGTTTTTTTTTTTGAAAAAAATAAACCTAGGAATGACAAACATATGATATATCATATGTTTATTTTCTTGAAAAAAATAAACCTAGGAATGACAAACATATGACGAGTAGATTATTTGAAAAGAAAGAAATGGTCTTATTACATGATAGTAAGTACCTGAAAAATCTAACTAAGATTCAAATGCACTAGATAGGCCCTTTTTCTAGTTGCAGAAATCATTGAGTTAGAATTTTCCAACTTGTCTTAGCTAAATTTTAGATTAATATGGACAAGGTGGGTGAATGTTATCCATCTAAGATCATTCACCCTATTCCAACACTAAATTGTTTCACCTCTACAAAGATGAGTATGAAAATATTGTTCTGTTATTTTAGTTTTTTGCGTCTACTTGAGTTTATTTTAATTTTATTTACCAAAGCATAGGTTCATGTCTTTTAGTTTTTTCCTTCCATTGTTATATTTTTTTAGTTAGAGTTGGTTTCTTTTCAAGGATTTTCTTATATGCATTCCAAACCTTTTTGGTCATGTTGAAGAAGCTAGCAATTTGAACTATGATCCTTTTGCATAATCAATGAAGTTTTCATAATGAATTTAGGTTTTAGTATTTATATGAGCAAGGTTCATCATTATATGAATGAGTTGGAAGAAGAAAAATTAATAAAGTTTATTTTGTGGTAAATTGCATCATGAATATTGGGTTACATTTGATATTGAGGTTGCGTTGCAAGGATATGGTGACATCAAGTTTGAAATAGGTTGGATGATGTTATTAATGAGACAACTTGTTAGTGCATGGATTTGAACATTTAAAACCACTTTTTGGTGGATAAGGTACAATTATATATTTTTGATCTGAATTTTTCTACAAGTGAGAGAGATAGTGGCTCATTGTTTCTTAACATAACAATGAAAATTACTAAGGGCATCGAAGCCTTATAAACAAAGGACTTCCTCATGTTGTTATTTTACTTATACAACTATCAGTTACGGTTATTATTTATTATTACAATCATCTACCATATTAGTTGCATATATAAGATCATTGAAAGAGATACAATCACAGTAAAAAGAGAGACACAAAAATTATCCTCGGAAACCCTCTAGGGGGATAAAACCCAACAAACTTCCTCAATATATATTAGCCAACAAATAAAAATGTTTCTCTCTCAAGGGAGAACTAACAAAGCAGAAGATCCTCCTCTACTCCTTCACTAGGAAGAGTAGTGCACCACTTAACTAAGAGATACCAAGAGATAGACCAGAAAACCCCCTATGACCTCACCCCCAATTGCAGTAGCTACTCCTCCAAGACTTGCGCACTTATCCTTCTTGTTGCAGAGCTCATTGAGTGAGTGTATAAGTGAGGCGCTAGCCTCCCTTATAAATAGTAGTCTGGCCACCCTAAATTAGGGTCTGGGCCAACCTGTCAATTTACCCTATTAAATTACATTTAACTGTCAAGATACAATAGGGTCGACTTTTACAAAGGCACAATAGGGCCATATTAATAAATATAATATGATAACATTCTTTAGGGGTTTTCTTGGTCAAATACAATAAGGATATATTCCAAAGCTACTCAAACTTCAACACCTCCCACAAGTTATTACAAACGCAAAAATTGTTCTGATGAAGAAAAGAGTTGTGTCTTTAATAGAATGATTAAACAGGACTAACAAATAACACATAAAAGTATTCCCTGAAACAACTAAGGAGAAAATGAAGCTTGATGCTTAGTTAAGTGCTTAAGAAGTTGTCTCCTAGAAATAATGATCTACATTTGTACTATATCTAATATGAAATTTCAAATAATAACTTGACCTAGTAATAAATCTATTCATGTTAGGTATCTCTACATCATGTATTCATAATATTAAGTTCGATAATTTATACTCTTTGGATTGAGATACTCTTTATTGATGTCATAATAATAACCATTATAAGATGGGAAAACAACAGTCTTTGAGTTTTTCTCTGTAATACTAATCAAAGATTAAGTTTACATTGCTTGTTATATGAACAATGGAATAATACAAGACTACATTTGCCTCCAACGCCCACTCAACATCAAGATAGGAATCAGGGATCAAATTGAAAGGGCAGACCCATAATTCATTCTGAAACACAGTCGCAAAAGGGTGGAACTCCATGGCGAGCACCGGGAAAGTGGGGAGGGCGAGGGAGTGTTTCCCAGGTGCCTTGCGGAGGGTCATACACAGTAATCACAAACTGTAGGTCATTATCACTATATTCCGAGAACTCGATCAAACATATACACTGCTGGGAAGTCCCAAGATTTTTTCTGTCTTGATAGAACTAGGGACTGTTCACCACGGCCTTCCAGCTTCTGCAAACGGCTGTGAGGTTGTGATGGAATTTGTAAGGCACTCTTAGCAGACACTGTCGACCTAAATCGTTTGGAAGACATGGAAAAAGCTCCATAATCAATGGCACGAGCCACTAGCTTAATAAAGACCTATACTGTTGGTTATGTTGCAGAGTATGAAGGTGAGACTCCGACTAGAAGCTCACTTAGCAGGCCTCGCCTTTACAAAAAAAGTATTACAATTAAATGTTTTTAAAATAATCTTTGTTGAAAGTAACTTCTATTTTTTTTTTAAACTTTAATTTTACTGAAGATAGTAATATTAATTTATTTTTCAAGGGTGTAGAATTGTGGTGAAACCTGCATAGAGAATCTAGCTAACAACCATTAGTAAAAAGCTTGCAAATTGAAAGAAGGAAAGAAGAGATGAGAGAAAACAATTAAAAGAACTATATTTGTTAATGAGAGAATGATTAATTACACATAATATATTCTTCATGGCTAAGTAAAGTCACCATAGTAGTGATCTTGAGAGATCTAGACACTCACTGAGAGAAACCGAAGTAATCTACCACATAGTCCTAGTTAACTGGTCCATGCAATCATCAATTAACTGAGTCATATGTGTGAAAGTAAGAGAAACACATGCAACTATTGGTGATAAAACAAAGGTTGTCACGCATGAGTGACTTGTGACTTCCACTAGTCTAAGTGAGTGTAACTAACTTTGAACTAAAGAGAAGCGCCCTATTTTGAAGGGGAATATTCTCTAGAGAGAATATTCTCATCTACGGAAGTGTTCTCAACTTTGGACTATCAACCTTATGAAAATTATTACCTAGGTGAGTGTGTAATATCTCCAACACCCCCCGTGAATACCACTAGGGTGTACATGATGAATGGGTCCCCGCAACCAAGGCTATGTTAGGTACCCATTGTACAATGCATCTAAGAATGACACACTAAAAAAAATGGAGCAAAGAGTGAAAACCTCATCGAAAAATCTCATGGGAAAACCCCCCTCAAAGTACATTGCATCAAAAATGAAGAAGGAAAGACAAATGCTAAGCAGTTGTGTCCTTCACTCCAAGACAATCACGCAGGAAGTTGAACTTCAGCTCAATAAATGTCTTGATGAAGATGTCTACAATATGTTTGTCAGATAACTTCTTCTTGGGCTAACCCAGGTTCTGATCTTAAACAGGTTTCCAACAAAACCCTCAAAACTATCAGCCCTCCTGGTAAACCAGAATGCAACGCGATGCATAGGGTGCACAGTGCAGTCTCACTCGAGATAGCTTTTATGGGGGACTACAATACTCAGGTGTTTGAAGTATAGGAATGAGTGGCGATTTTGGTTGGCTTCTTTCTTCCTGATGCATTATCCTTGTTAATCATTCATCTACTTCTATGATTAATTCATCGTTAAACCTATGCATGCATGTTGATAGAGCTACTTTAACCATTCATTCTTAAGCTAATGACCAACAGAAAAGTAAATCATTTATTAACAATCAAATAGAACACAAGGTTTTACCATGGTTCACCTCATTCTGGGGCTACGTCCATAAAGATCTGGCTTCTCTACTCTTTTATTTATTATGTTGCAAAATCACGCGTTGCGCGCATTACATCTTTAGTAATACAATCAAAATGAGGGAAAGTACCCTCTGTGAGGCTGACTAGATCACACTAGGCTCCTTAGCATGTTATCTAACCCTCAAGGACTAACTTATTCAACTCTTGTACAAGAATCATAATAAACTTGCTTACAATTATAGACTAAACTCTTGAACTTATTGAACCTTTAACCTCGTGAGCCCCTGACCTCGACCTCCTAGGTCCTTATTTATACTAATTTGTAGGCTTATAGTCATTACAATCTTTGTCAAAAACCCTAACCCTATCACCGTTAGGCTTCTCTGCCTGCACGTCGCGTCGTTTTTCCTCATGCATGTTGTTTTTCCTTCTTTTTTTGCATGTTGTTTTATTGTCACTTGTTGTGCGCACTTCAAAATTAGGTCTTTCTCTCCAAAAATAGCTCTTTCCCAAAACAGATCTTTCTCCCAAAAATAGGTCTACGCCTGAAATAGAATTTATTCCCAAAATAGGCATGCGTCGAATAGGCCCCCAACACTGACATTTGACTCGTCCCGAGCCACTCAGGTGGTGCCCACTCCCTGTACAACCTTTTCCAAGCTGTGGAACTTCTCTGTTAGTTCCTTTCTTTTTTCCTTCCCCTGCATAGCTTTGTTTGTTAGCGCCTCGACTATCCGCAATGTTATTTGTTCTTGAAGTAATGTTACGCTCTCTGAAGGTGCATGTGTCATGCTTGTCTTCTCTTCCTCAAGTTGTGCAATTATTTGTGTTGCTTGATCCTGGAGGGGCTCCAACTAGGCTTGTCTTTATTTCTTATTCATCGATGTTGTCTTTAACTATGTCTGCAAAGTATTCATTTATTGGGTACCCTTCAAGCGCTCGGTAATGCTCATGGTTTTCTGCCGCTGCTTCAACTCATGTATGGCAGGGCTGATTTTCTCCTCTTGTTGGTCCAACTGTTGGACCTTTTCATCCTCTTCCAAAATGGTCCAAATCTGTGCAGTTATGTCGAACAGTTCTACGACTTCCCTTGCTTCCTTTTCAATCTCCACTATCTGGAGTGTGGATTTTTGTTCTCTTTTCTCTCGAAACTCAAGAGGAGTCATAGGATTAAGTTTTTCTTTTAGCTCCTTGATTTCTTGTCTATATCTCTCAATCGTCAGTGAAATGATTTTTATATTTTCTTCTGCAATCCTCTATGGTTCCTGTGCGCTATATGGAATGTGATCATATACCACTGTTAGCCCCTACTCTAGCTTGTCAGCGTGTTCTTTTTCCTTCTCTTTCTCCAAATTCAATTGGTCGCAGGTGATTTGTAACATTTATGCGACTCCCATACCCACCTCCAAGTTAGTGGCATCTGCGCGGGCTCTGGATTGTACTTCTTGCACTATACTAGCCTGGAGTCTGAATAGTTCCTAGGTGGGTATCTGCGCCATGACTACCTCAAATTGGTCAATTTCCCCCATGGTTTTATGCATAGTCTCTTGATCCATGCTGACCATTTACTGTGTGACTGTGAATGTATCCTTGCCTTGCACTATTAGCTAAATTGTCCCATCTCCTTCTTTTTGTGCAGGGGGTCTCTGTGTCTTTTCATGTTGTTGTGTTCTGGCCTGCGGTACTGCATGAATCTGTAATTGTTATATCATTTCATGGAATTCTATGAGTTTGTTCATGATCTCTTCTATTTTTTCTTCTGTAGCCCTCTTCCCCCCTGTCATGGACCTTGTCCTCCACGAACTCAGCATCATCCTCTGTCAAGGTGATGATGGGTCCTCCTTGGTATACTTCATCTTTTTGCACGTCTCCTCTACCTGTGTTGTCTTCCTTTTTATTTGTGAGTGTTGCACCCCACTCATCATTGTTTGTATCCTTTCCTTGTTAGCCTGAGATGTGTCCCCTTTTTTGCCATCCTGTTGAATGTTTGTCCTAGTCATTGTTGTTGTCCTCCTTGGTAATTTTGGCACTACGCTGCTTCCCGACGCCTGAGTGTGTGTTGCATCCTTCCTAGTGTTATCAGCTAGGCTATTTTTTTTTGTTGAAGGACCTACTTCAGCCTACCCCTTGGGTTTGGTGGATTGTGTTGTGAAGATTTGTTGATGGTTTTTCTACTGGAATCTTCCACTGCGTTGGCCATTCTTTGATTATCCATTCAGTCTCTTCCTTTGTGACGGATTATTGCCTCTCCATCCATTCCTTCTTTGTATCCCTTGCGGCCTAGATCCACATGTGGTGTTTGGATGCCATAAACCTAGCTATCCCTTCAGTTTTATGGACCACCTCCACAGGAATGTGCCACACATTGGTTGTGCATCATTGTATCTCTTCTAGCAGCATCACAAATACTGTGTTATTTGCCTAATGATTTTTATAGTCCTTGGTCTGCGAGAGGGACTCATATCTGACGGCATAACACTTTTCTTTCCTATCTAGAAAGGCTGAAAACTTTGGCCCCTGCCATCCTACCAAATCTATGAGAATGATGAGCCAATAATAATGGAACTCAGTTCCATTATCCTGCCCATCTCTATAATCAATCAAGAACCAGTTCAGGAGGTATGACTCCCAACTAAACATTACTCCCTTCGCACATTGCGCGGCTACTGCGATGACTCCTGCTAAAGCCTCTTCTTTCCTACACTTCCTCAACAACTTGCAAGCCATAAGGTTGTTGGAGAACCTTGTCGGGTTGTCATTGATATCTCTAAGCACAATGCCCTTGTTTTCTCTGCCGGTGCCAAATTGTGTTTTGACCAGTTCAGTGATCTCTTTCTTGCGTTCTTTTTTGTCCAAGTACTCCTCTGGTTGTGCACCCACTATAGGTAATCTCCTAATTTTGGAGATCAACGCCACATCAATCTATATTGGCCTATCCATCCAAAGGATTCCGCCATGTACCCAGGCTAGCAATTGTTCAACACAAAGCCCAATATTTTTACCACACTCGAAGTGCAGTATGTCCAGGAAGTTCATTATCCCGGAGTTGTAAAGTCATGTTATCCACTGTGTGGGCTCCATGACCGGACAAGAAGTATAGGTCTTCAGTAGTGGGTGTTAATGATTGGCCCTCTATCATGAAATCCTTTGTATATGTATTCCATTATTCTACTAGATGGTTTAAGAGTCGTGGTTGAGCTCTCATAAGGGGACATTGGAAGTATTTCCATAACCTGCATTGTTTTAATGTTTCCATTTCCACCGGGTTTTCCTCAACCATTTGATCAACATCTTCGTGTTTTCTTTCCCTACAGTGAACATACATCCTAAGTCATGTCAACATTTTGGGAGTTAGTTTTCTTTTTTTTCAAACATTTGAAGCATGTGCACGCCCTTTTTTGGTATCAGTTGCATACGTACGCTTGTTGATAGTATCTCAGCTAGCGTACATATGCATGTTGACTATTAAAAGCACGCGTACATGCACAGTCGAACTAAATTTTAAGAGTATGTTACCCCCAAATCCACTTAAAGCATGAAATAAATGGATGAAATTGTAAGAGAAGGGGAAAATTACTTACTTGGCCCAAGAATGAGTTGATATCATCCACAAATTCTCTCCAAATGTCAATTTGAAGGAAGAGGGATTTTTGTTATTTTTGGCAATTTTCAAAGTGTAATGGTAAAAATGACTCTTTTTACTCCTATTTATAGATTTTTGAGCCAGTTTTGAACTACTTTGACCCTGATTTCTTCTCTTTTTGTCGCCCAATGGATGTTATGATTCTTCTTGGTGATATTTTGGTCCTTTAAACTTATCATTACTTTGGATTTGGTATCGTTTGATGAGTGGGTACTACTTTTTCGATCTTGTGACAAAGTTGTGATTTCGCCATTTTCGTTTAAGGCATGTTTTTACCGCCTTGCATTTTGCATTCTATTGACGATTTCCACTTTTCCATAGGATCAACCCCACCGAAATGTGACATGAAACCTTCTATGTTTCTTTAGAAGTGTCGTAATTAGGTGGTAGAGTCTTTCCCTCCATGGAAGCCCTAGGTAGATCCTTGTCTTCCATATTGGCGTCCATGTTGTGAATTTCTGATAGGCTTGGGAGTCCTTTTAGTCTCGCCATGACTTTGTGTTGATGCCTCATTCTTCTTCATATTTTTCTAGACTATACCCAAAGGACTCCCTAAGAGCATGGTTTGTTGTCTTTCAAGCTTGCTTAAACTTTGAGAGTGACATCTAACGAGAATTTATTTATCCTTTTCAGCCTCATTCAGATTTCTTAAGAAAATGAGCCCCCTTGGAGTCTTCTTTAAGCTCTTTTCAAACTCTCTAAAATTGAAAAGATTTTTGAGCGAACTTGTTGCCCTTCACATTCATCAAAGTGAAATTTGAAGGCACATTTGTTCGACGATAGTTTACCCCTTTTTCGGTCCGGATGGATAATTTTCTGAAAAGGGTATTCCCTAGGAGCTATGTTTCTCTAGGAGAGTATTCTCAGGCATAAGTTTAACCCTTTTTCAGGCCTGAGGGACTAAATTTGCGAAAAATGACCATTCTCCCTACTTTTGGTTTATTTCTTTTTCGGGCCTTGGAGATAATTTATGAAAAAAAGAAACCCATTGGAGTCTTCTTTAAGCCATTTTCAGACTCCCTAAACAAGAAAATATCATTGAGTGACCTTGTTCCTTTCACACTTGTTAATTGGTCCAGAAGGAATATCTATTTGGCATAAGTTTAACCCTTTTCCAGCCAATAGATTACCCAGGAAAAAGGTATGCCTCGGGAGACATGTCTCGCCGGAAGAGTTCTCCTATGTTATGTTTTATAATTTTTTGGGCTCAGGGGACTAAATTATGAAAAAGGTGGTGAGTCCATAGTTAATCTCTTTTCAGACTCCTTAAAATTGAAAATATAGTCCATATATCTTGTCTCTGTCACACTCGTTAAAACGGTTTGGAAGAGATGTCCTTTCGGAATAAGTTTAACCCTTTTCTGAACTGATTGGACTAAGTACGAAAAAGGAATACGTTGGAGTTCTCCTTGGTATGATTTATTCTTTTTCGGGCCCTAGAGACTAACCTTACGAAAAATATCACTCTGGATTCCTCTTTTAGTGTTTTTCAGACTCTCTAAAAGTGAAAAATCGTCGAGCTTATCTTCTTTGGACTTGTAAAACTTTACATGGAAGGAGTCTTGTTTTGTCATGATGTAATCGCATCCCATGTCTCATCCTTGCGTCTTTGGCCTAATGTTAGCTTCATGTTAATATTATTGAACCTTTAGAGCATTCCTTAGGTGAAATCCTTGTAGCACTCTTTTCCCTTGTGATCTGACACCTTGACCCATGGAGGAATTTTTTCGAGTGTCCTTATCCTGCACATGCCTCCTTGCACTGAGCATCAGTATGTTCCATGTGCTTGGAACTATCTTTCTTTCTTGCGACACTCATTCCCCCTTTGTAACGTAGCATTCTTTTATTCTTTTTCAAGATCGTTAAATACATGAAAAAGACAAAAAAAAATCAAATATTCCAAAAAGAGGGGGCAGGGAAACATTCTCTTTTGTTGGCATCAATCTCATCACCGTTGGAAAAAGCACATCCTTTTGTTTGTTTTGCAATCATTGGGATCTAGTATGGCCTTAGGTAGTTGTTCTTGTTACATTGATTGGTGTCCTCCTTTGTTTGGTTACTCTTCCAAACACATGGAGAGTTTGTGATGCCTCTTGTACCACAGAATTATGTCAATAACATGTTGCCTAAGTATTTTCATCTATCGGGCTCTTTACCAAGGGGAATTTTTGCAACCTAATTCGACCATTTTGCGATAAGTCTCTTGACCATCATGAGTCATCCATCCCAAGAGTCCTGTCAAGTTCACATTCATAATCAATGAATTTGTGTGCCTGACGGTCGAGGTCCTACGGTATTTCCACGACGGCATGTCGAAGACCTCAGAGTAGCGAGTCTTACACTCATATTTTACTCCTACCTGAGTTTTGAAGATCTTGAATTTGTTTCTTGATTTATGAAGTTATCATCACCAGCCACATGCATTAATTCCTCTTGAATATTCCTATGACATTGTATATCTTTTGATTATTTTGAGATGTATATTCGATGTGTATTGTTCACAGATACACTTCATATTGGCATACACATTAGTCATGTATCCATGATTACTATTTATGACATGGATCTGTAGTGTACTTGATTGGCAGTCATTCTCAGTTTGTCCTAAGCATGGGAATGCCCACCTGGGTGATTATTATTATCTTATTGTAGATGGAACGCTCACAGATACTCTCTTGGGTTTACTCGACTCTAGTTATTTCCCACTTTATTAAAGATGTTGTAATGTATTTCATCCATTAGTTTCTCTTCTGACCTCACACATTAGAGGGCATCTATTATAACTCAAAATTCCACTTCTATGCATCCTTGATGTTGGCCTACTCATTCATACATCTACCAACCCATTTTGATGGAGTTCTTCTCAAAAAACAATTTTTTGTATTGCATAGGCGCTATGTTGTATAGGCAGAGCATGTACATATGCTAGCTACATACCTGAAATCTCGCTTAGATACACTTGTTACACTACTGAAAGCATGTGTGTACTCTAAAAAGTGACAAAAAAATATAAGCTTTGCTCTTTCCGGTGAAGTTTACGGGCTATCATAGGTTTTGCAAACATCTTACCTCTTGTATCCCTTCTGGCAATGAATTAACCATCATTTTCTCATATAAAAAGGGCCCTACGGGGGTCATTTGGAGATATCAAACTAGAGGCAAGAGAACTCTGCCAAATTTTCTCTCTTGTTCCCCAATATTTCTGCATTTTTCTTTGATTTGTATCCTAAACATTCCCTTCCATCCATCTTCCTTATACCATCCATCCTTCCCTCTTGTATTGCCATGTTGGTGGTGAAGATAGTATTGGGAAAAGTGCACTTGGAGACACAATAGAGGAACCCAGGTGAGGTTCGTGGAGCAACGCCAACAAAGTTCAGGTTGTAACCTCCAATTTTGTTATTAATAAAAGAGAAAATTCATTGTCCCATATCTTTATGTCTATGTGTTATGTTTATGAATATTTTCATGAAAAACTAACTCTTTAGATAATATTGATAGCTAAGCATACATTGTCCTAGATTGTTTTGTAGTATTATTTCAGGCCAACTTTGGGAGGAGGCCTATATTCTTGGAACGAACAACAATTGGAAAGGATCGACATCAACCGTAAGGACTTGAGGTATATGTTTCTATCTTATTTATCTTCCCTTAATTATCATAAGGTTGTGTGTGGTTTGGGGTAGAATAGAACATTTTCTATCTTTTAGGGTGTCAAGGCTCTACATAGTCGCTAGACCCAGATTAGGGGGATTTTTCCCATAGCATAGCTTCCCACTTTCAACTATCCACAATCTCAACCCTCCCCTTAGGGTTATTTGTAGACAAGGAGAGACTTTCCAAGGTATTTTCTTTAAATTCTAGTGGAACCTCATTACCCAGAGGAATCGAGGGACCACCCTATACTTCAAGAATACACAACAAGGGGTATGAAGTGTCCATACCTTGATTTAGTGAGCTTCATGTTGGCGTTGAACTCTCTCTCTCTTTTATAGTTGTTCAAGTGTTGTCTCTAGAGTCCCAACCTCCAAGATGGGCCTTCTAAAATCAATCCCATTAGCACAACCATCTTCCTTTGAGGCATATGTAGTAACAAAATTCCCCTTCTTGTGAATATTCTTGACCCACATCCATTTTTTTCTGTGTGGATGTTGTCCCTTAGATGTATAGGTGTCCCTTAAGCGTCCAATATCATTCCCATCTAAAGGGTAACTTCCAATAGTAAATATTTTGTGTGTACTTCTAGGAACCCCACTTGATTTCTAACACTACCAATATACCTTCTCGTAGATCAAGTTCCACGAAGATACAATCAACTCTTATATCAAGCTTCTCAAACCAAGCATACTCAAATGCTATAAAAAAATTCGATTGAATTACCCATATTTTCCGGGATATTGCTATGCCACAATTCCTAGGGAAGACCATGAATCAACACTAAAAAAATTTATACACAATTTGTATCTCTATGTAGATTGAGATCAAGATCCAATGCTTCAGACAAAAACCTAAAGGCAATCACATCTGGTCTTTAGCCATCATAAACTTAACATCCTCTTCATTTTGAAGAGTGAAGCCAATCCACTCTTGCACCAAGACATGAAACTTTGGAAGATACCCAATGTAGGTTTCCAATGTTCCAACACCCATCCCTTCATATTTTTAATTTTGAAAAATTTACCCAGGACCTACCTACAAGTGCCTTCACCATAAATACCTCTACTTTTTTAAATTACACATTTGTTTGACCACCATCTTAAGTCGGTAAAGTCTATTTTTGATACATTTCTTTTTACAAGTTGAACAGAACTTTGCAATGAAATTATTAATCAAATGTCCATTAACACTTCTCCCAAGCTCATGTACCTTCATGAAATACCCTTCTACCTGGACTCACTTTTCTTTAAAACCACCTCTACTCCAATGCCATTAACTCACTGCTACAAATCCACCCAAAGAGCTCCATGCTGAGGATTAGCTACCTGATAATTTTCCAACTAAAAATTAGTGTAGGTGTTTAATTGAGAAGGATATTGGATGGGGACTAGAGTAATCAAGAAGGTATAGGGACAAGACACAATAACTAAGAGATAGATATGGATATATTTCTAGTTGAAATGTCAATAAGGATCATCCAAAGGACTTTAAGGATGGACATAGCTCGAAAAAAAGGACAAAGGGACATGATATAGATTAAAGAATTAACAAGATGCAAATTTCATGAAGCAAACTCAACACATAATTTCAAGTTCTTGGAGTTCAAAAGTTGTAGTCATAGTCATAGTCATATTTGGGGACTTAGAAAGACTTTAGACAAGGAAACACATCTAAGAGGATATTGCACACTTTATGGATGGATGAATGTTCTATGGCACTTTTTACCTAATGGTTAAGTTTGACTTGCTCTTTTGATGTAACTAATTATGCAAAAGATTGTCCATTAATGGTATGAGGGATAAAAGGGATAAGGGACATTTATTATTGTGAGTCATCACTAATTGTTAAACAAGGGTTTTTGGATAGTTATTAAATCCAAATTATAGACATAATGGTTTTTGGATATTGATTAAATCCTAATTATAGGAATCTGATATAATGAGAAAAGGCTAGACATTAAACAATAGACTAGAATTCATGTATAGGGATGTGTATCTATGTGAGTCCATTGGACATGTAACATCTCTCTCTTGCGTGCACATGATTTGACTTATTCTTTAGGGACACTTGCGTGCAAGTAATCCAGTTCATTATATGATTGTTTGCTTTTCTTATGGATTTCGATGATGATGCTTATGGATTATGATGTTATGTTATTTGATTATATATGTATAGACAGGTGCTATTGATGGGTTTCTCCTGAGTGTGAAGGACACTTGACATAATGGGGATGTCGATGACATTGGTGGACCTCCTTGGACTTTGCATCGAGTCAAAGAGTGGACTGTATATGGTTTGGGTATTTTGGTTTTTGCATATGTGGCATATGAGTAGGTATATTATGATGTTTTTATGGATCGTTGACGTGTTTCATTGATGGATGCAAGCTAATGATTGCTTGCTAATCAGACTCACATTAGGAGTAAATGGGACATGCACAACAATCGGATATTGAGGGAGAGTCGTGGCAGCAGCCCTGCCACAGCCTACTAGCACTCTCATCGTGGCTCAAATTGCAAGTTAACAATTACCCGATTCGAGAGATCTACGATGTCGTGAGGGCAGACTGAGACAGATGCTCACAAAGATTCTAAGGGGCGCACAATAACACAGGGTCCTTATTCCTTATAGGCCCATAGTCTCTCATAAGGTCACATGATGGAGTATTGACTCCAAGGGTTGGAAAACTACCTAAATCAGTCAAAGGCGCAAGGCACCCTTGGAGAACGTAGTGCATCTTGAAGGGCATGTCACATCAATAAAACATGAATAAAGGTGAGTGGCACCCTTGGAGCACGTAGTGCATCTTGAAGGGCACATTGTGATTTTTAATAAAGGTGATTCAATGAACTTAGGTGACTATAAAATGATATTTTGTTCTGACATGGTCAGCCTTTAAATAAATGTTAAATGAGTAAATCGTCCTCAGCTTGTGGGGGAGGCTAGCACATGTCTTCACCTTTATTTATCTATGTTTTATTGAGAGAATTGTGCTCATCCTGTGGGGGAGGCTAGCACATGTCTTCACCTTTATTTCTCTACGTTTTTATTGAGTAAATCGTGCTCATCCTGTGGGGGAGGTTAGCACATGTATTCGCCTTTATTTCTTTGTGTTTTTATTAAGTAAATCATTCTCATTCTATGGGGGAGGCTAGCACATGTCTTCACCTTTATTTCTCTGTGTTTTTATTGAGTAAATCGTGCTCATCCTATGGAGGAGGATAGCACATGTATTCACCTTCATTTCTCTTCATTTTTACTAAGTAAATTGTGCTCAGCATGTGGGGGAGGCTAGCACATGTCTTCACCTTTATTTCTATGTTTTTTTATTGAGTAAATCATGCTCATTCTATGGGGGAGGCTAGCACATGTCTTCACCTTTATTTCTCAGTGTTTTATTGAGAAAATTGTGCTCAGCCTGTGGGGGAGTCTAGTACATGTCTTCACCTTTATTTCTCTGCATTTTTATTGAGTAAATCGTGCCCAGCCTGTGGAGGAGGCTAGCACATGTCTTCACCTTTATTTATATGTGCTTTTCTTGAGTAAATCGTTCCCATCTTGTTGGGGAAGCAACCATGTGTTTTCACCTTTTCACCTTTATGCGTTTTCATCTTTATTTATCTGCGTTTTTCTTGAGTAAATCATGCCCAGCCTATGGGGGAGGCTAGCATATGTATTTACCCTTTATCTTTGTGTGGGTAGGAGTCCTCCAGCTCGTCACAGTTCCAGTTACAAAATAAGAAGGTTGATTTATATGAATTATGAATTGGAGTTAAATTTTGATTTAGCATTTTATATTCAGAGTCCCTTACTGCTACGCTCTCCTTAATGCCATAATCCTTAATGTTATTTATTGTTTTATGCTCTTACTTATTGCTATACGCTCTCCTTAATGCCATAATCATTAATGGTATTTATTGCTTTATGTTCTTACTTAATGCTATGCGCTCTCCTTAATGTTGTAATCGTTAATGTTATTTATTGCTTTATGCTCTTAGTTAATGTTATACGCTCCCCTTAATTCTATATTCACTAATGCTATATTCATAGTATTTTAATGCTTATGCTCTTATTGATGCTATATGTTCTCCTAGATGCTATATTCATTAATGTTATTTTCAGAGTCCCTTAATGTGATATGCTCATCTTTAAGGATATTGTAAACTATTGTCTCGATGCGCCTTGAGATTAATGTGGATGGATAAATTATTTAATCATTAGTTTACTTGTGCAATGATATATATAACTAGGTGTGGATAGTCATGTGTGTAGTTTACTCTTCCGCCATTAATTGAGTTGACGCATAATTGTTGAAAGGAGGAGATCTCCTTGCACACTGAGTTAAATGGATGATACTATTGTGCCTAAACTTAATATGATGTATGTTGAATTTATGGTTTAGATTTCCTTGTGCAATACATATTGATGTTGAGATTAATTAGAAGTTAGATTTATCGCGCGTGTAAATTATAGTGTAAGTAAATGATTTTGTGGACCTTAGACTTTTGCGCAAATGGAATGTAATGGAAGGAATGTTGTTCTAGATATTAAATTTCTCGCGCGCATAAAAGATGATGTATTGAAGTATTTTTGTAGTTACTTAGGCGCCACAACAATTTAATGAATATTTACCTCGCGTTGTTGATTTGTTGTGATATAATAATAGAATTACATGCACGGCTTAATTTAAGTGGGTGTGTGATTGCTTCTTCATTTTTCTCTTGCACCTTGATTTTAATGTTAATTAATCTTGCGTCTTGAAATATTTGATTTATGTCTGATTTAGTGGCTAGTTTATCTTGCGCCTTTACTTAGGTCGACTTGTGACTGTTCTATAATTGTTACTCTCGCGCGCAACGAATATTTAATACGGATGTATGATTGATGGCCATATGGATTACCGTTGCACTATGATTCTTGATGAATAGGATTGATGGATTGATCTAGATGATGATTGGACTTGTTGTTAGTGGGATGTAGACACATCCTTGTTCCTTAGAACAGTCGTCGGCCTTGAGACCTTAAGTGGTTAAAATCAATTGGAACCTGGGCTTGAGCGTTGCTTATGTGTCCTGGAGGTCCTAACCTTGCAGGGTAGGTTGGGCGGGTAGTATCTTATGTCATTATTATTATGATCTTTATGATCCTTAAGTTAGCGTTATGTTTTTTTTTTTGTTTTCTAGTTTGTTTGTGACTTGCGGGACTAGCCCGTGGCTGAGAAACCGCGACTCAAGGGCATCTAAGATATCAAAATCCCCCGGGGATTGCACCCATCCTGAGCCATACCAACTCTTAACATGGCTGGATTTTGTGTCCCCGCAGGTTTCAAACTGGTGACTTTAACATCACAGAGTTCCTTAACATCACACCCCCTCATCGACTATCCTACACCTCGGGGACAGAAAATTGAAGGACATGGGGGTGGGATTTGATCCACTTATGTGTACAAGGATCACGATACCATTTAATATAGTATCTTTTGGTGCAACCACATGTTCGACCACTACCTCAAGGTTCCCCATGGCTTCAAGTTAGGCCCTCATGGGAATTGAACCTTGCCCAATGGTGAAAAATTCATCGCTTTCCACCACTGGATCCAACCCCTTTGGGCTTAAGTTAGCACTATGTTATCTCATGTTATCATGGTGTTTTCTGATGATTATTCTGATGAGAGGAGTTGAGCGCTTTGTGATTCATACTATTTATGTGTCCTTATTTATTTGTATGAATGCAATTATTATGGGCCGCTATTTCTTTGTGTTAATGCGTCAATATGTGTATGGTTATTCATGGCAATGATGTGTCGGTTTTATGTCATGAATGATTGATAATGTGTTAATATCGTTTCTCTAATATAATGGATGATGTGTCAATGATGTTGTTATTAATTGTAATGGATAATTCCTAACGCAAAAAAAAATAAAAAATTACCTGTCGTATGTCGCTTTTGTTGTTGTAACGGCGGGGCTTTTACATGACACATGATCATACACATGAAATATATAGTTTATGATAATGGAAAAGATGGCCTAGAGAGGGTTTTTCTTGGTTCTTAAGGTTTCGATTATAAGTTCGTGTCTTATGTGTATATCGTTTGTTATTTGTTTATGGTTTTGCCAAGTTCATGTTTCAATGTGGAGATACATTAGACTAATGTTTTTTCTAGAGAAATGGAGATGTTTAATGATTTAGATGAGCTAAGCTGTAGTTACTAATTATTGTGCATTTTTGTTGTTATTGTTTAAAAAAATTGATAGTTCTTAGTTAAGCACTTCATGATTATAAGCATGTCCAATATGTTGGTCACTAAGTAGTACAACAACAAAGAAATGATGCATGGATTTGTGATCTAATAGTCTACAAAAATTATTAACATAGATTGATGTGTGTGTGGATATATTGAGAGAATTATTGTCAAGTCCCACATTCTTGTCATCCACTAATGGTAGCTACTTTCATATCTTAATAATACTCTATTGTCTGTATGTTAACACAAAGGGGTTTAAAGATAAGGAGCAATCCTTAGGAAGGTGTTTGTGATCCCATGTTTAACCATCCCTCTCATGTGTGTTGTAAACCTAAAATTGTGGCCCATGTATTTTACCCCTTAAACCTATTATGGCTAAAATTGTGGCCCATATGTTTTACCCCTTAGACCTATTATGGTTGACCTAGAAAAGTAAATATGCGAAAGGGGGGCATGTGATGAGTGGATTAATACACATGCAAATAACTATATAATAATCATGTGATTAAACAATAATGTGATGCATAACTACAAGGAAATGAAGAGGATACATGTTATTTAAAAAAGTGAAGAGTACAATTGTTATTCATGTGTAAATATGAAGAAATGATGAGAAGACATTTCTTAGCCATGCATAACCATGAATATGAAAAGGACATTAGTTAAACATATGTGACCATGGGTAAAATTATGAATAATTAAAATAAAATTGAAAGTTTTCTCCTCCACTCTATAAATAGATCGAATAATGAGATGTTTGGGGGGTTTGAGTGGTAACTAAATGATAACATATTAAGGCTACAAATAGGGATAATTATAAGTCATTTACCTACCACTATGTTGTCAAAATATCTATTGGAAAAGAGGGGTGTGTGAATCGTCCTTTCTTGTTGTTTCGATAAGGGTATAAGACCTTCTCAATATTAGAGTGAGAGGGACACAAGGAGGGAGCACTTGATCTTTCATGTGGCTCTAATCCATAATATTCCATTTATTTTTTGGCTTAATGTCAATTTTCCATTGTATCATTAGATTGGGAATAGTTTTTGGTTGCTAGTCGGGTTGAGGGTGCATGACCTATCCATTTATCACAATATCATGGGTGTGAAGAGGGACTGCTTGATCCTATAAGAGGCATTGATCCTTGATATTTCACTTGATGACTTGTCAGGTGGTTAGTTTTTATTGTATCATTGGATTGCTTTGGCCTTCCTTTTGTATATTTGGATTGAGTATTAGTCTTAGTGAGATTTTGCGATAATACCTAGAATCCCAATAGGATGAGTTTTTTGAAATAGCACATTGGTTGGTTCGAAAGAGTCTACATTGCATTCCCCAAGAAAAAGGTTGGTTGACAAGAATTATAAATAGCACAAAACAACATTAAATTGTTGATAATTCTGGTGCACCATTTCTAATTATATATGCTTTTTCAAGTTCTTAAGATGATTGAAATAGTATTGAAAGATCTTGGTTGCATGATGTTAAAAGTGCTTGTTGTATTGTTGTTTTCTTTGCTTAGGTTGGTTTATCAATACTTAGATATAATATTGACTTTCATTGTTAAATGCAATTTAGAAAATAATCGAGACTTTGTTTAAGGTAATAGACTCCCTAGCACCTTAGTTTCTAGGTGGGATAATATATTAATTACTATACTTTCTACTTCAAGGTTTGACTAGATACCAAAAGTTGATACTTGGAAGGGGCTTATTTCTTCTCTTCTTCCTCCAAGTTATTCATGTTCAAAAGGACAACCCATTCTTATAATTTTATTCAATATTTTGATCATTGTCTATAGGTTAGCATGGGCAAGAAAGACTTTTCTCTATTGGGCTCTCCTCTATATTTTCTACACAAGCTTCTAAGTCCTTGACCAACAACTCCCCTGATTTTATTTCCCTATTAACATCCTTCTCACTCTCTTTAATATTTTTATTTTTTTTTACAAACTTGCAATGTTATTTCTTGAACTACTCTAGTATATGCTTGAGTTCCTAAGCAAAGTATGTCAGTAGAGTTCTTTGGTTACCCCACCCTAGACTCGCGTGTACCCTTTGCTTGGATCTATCTAGGTCCTCCTTCAACCAATGTGAGACCAAACGTTTACACTAAATTGGTTCCCTCTGTTGTCCCTCGCCATTTTGTGATCATCCTTTCTTAGTGCTTTGCTTACCCATAGTATCCTAAAGTATGGACCCTCAAATAAACAAAATAAAAATTTTAAGCGTTTACACTAAATTGATTTCCTCTGTCTTCCCCTGTCATTTTTTGATCCTCCTTTCTTAGTGTTTTTCTTATCCATATTATCCTAAAATATGGGCCCTCAAATAAACAAAATAATTTTTCTTTTTAAATTAATGTGTCATTGAGGCCTTACCAAGTTATGTTGGGGCATTATTAGGTATTAATCAAGGTGAATATTGAGATTTACATTGAAGTATAAATCCATATGTATATTAAGGTTATTTTTTAGGCCTTAAGGTCATGTCGAGTTATTATCAAGGTTACAATCAAGGAAGTGATCAAAGTACCAACAAGATATGTATCAAGATGAAAATCGTGATTTATATTGAGATAAGGTCAAGGGTGGACCTGTCATGTCATGATCAAGTATTTGTCCACATAAGATAAGGTCAAGGGTGGACCATTCATGTCATGATCAAGTATTTGTCCACATGAATATGTGTTTTAGTGACATGGATTGAAAACCAATTATACGAGACTCAAGGTTTTCTCACATAGTTTTTTTTTTTATTGTTTCATGTATCCAGATTTTTAAAAATATAAATTGAGATTTTAATGATATATATACTCCTGTGACCAAGTATCTCAATCAATGTTAATTATTTAGTTTTGAATGAAATTGTGAAAATTCCCTCAATTTTGGACTTTATTTTTCTTCTCTTAACTTTTTTACTCAAGGTTATCTATTATAAAATTTGCTTTAGGAAGATATATTAATCCAAGTTTAGGTCAAGATTAGATAAATTATAAAAGATAATTTCAAAAAAATTTACTCAAGGTTATCTATTATAAAATTTGCTTTATGAAGGATACATTAATCCAAGTTTAGGTCAAGATTAGATAAATTATAAAAGATAATTTCAAAAAAATTTACTCAAAGTTATCTATTATAAAATTTGCTTTATGAAGGATATATTAATCCAAGTTTAGGTCAAGATTAGATAAATTATAAAAGATAATTTCAAAAATTGTTTTGATTTAGTTTATTAGTGCATATAAATCAATGTATTAATTAAGCTATTAAAAAAAATGATTGAAATTTTAATTATTTATTTGGTTTAAATTTTTATTTACTTAAGTGGCAGGGGTGTAGATTCATTGGCAAGTGCCGTTTAAATGGAAGGAAATGTAAAAAGGAGGTCTCACGTTCAATTCTCACCCCGATTTACCCGTGCCCCATACTTGCCGATTGTGTGGACACACCTGGAGGTTAAAGTAAAATTATTCCACACTTGTATATGTGGAATTGTTATACAATTTAAGTGAGCTAAAATGTTAATTGTATTAAATTATAGTCAATTTTTAAATTTACTTATATAAACATTTATTATTAACAAAATAAATGCTAAGAACATGTTCTTAATACAGCCTAAGTGGGTCTAATGATTAAGAACATGTGTTTCCTCTTAAGTCATAGGTTCAAATCAAAGAAAATAGGATATGTATAACTTGATAGACTTTACCAGTCAAATCGCTAGATGAAGAAATTATAAAAAAAAAATTACTGTTAAAAAAAATCACTGTTAAAAAAAAATTAAAAAAAAGTTAAAAAGAATAATTATTGTTGTAAATTTACTCTACAACCCAAGTTACAAATTGCGCTAAAACTGTCCGCATACTGACGGGACGGGAGGATATGCATTACTCTCATAACCTACTCACGAAGTTTTCAACCATACACGTACAAATCAATCATTGTAAAATGCAATGATTAAAAGCAAACAATCAATTGCTTTAGGTAATAATTTTGTCAAAATGACTTCAGTTATAAAATAAAAATAAAAACAAACAACTTTGTATTGAAAATTTTAAGAAATATGTTGATAAAAGTTTTACCTTCTCCATGTATCTCATATAGATAAAAAAAAATAATAAAAGTAAATTTTAAATACTCTAAAACACGGATTAACATGAAAAGTAGGTTTTTTTTTTCTTTTGATTTATTGTCAAATTTCTTCATTCTTTTTATACTAAGAATATATAGTGGCACATAAAGTAATTAAAGTGTAATGGATAATTAGTGTTTAGATTTAGATAAAAAACTTGAAGTGGACGAGAGTAGAACCAATAATCTCAATCATGCTAAGCAGTGAGCAAATTAATGCACCACAACTTCTCCTTAAAAAGGAAGCGGCAAATATTGACAAGATCACTACACATCACCAATAGGTTATGTAGTGAAAAAATTAGCTTGGTTGGATATGCATTTGTTTGTTTTTAAGATCAAGGTTTAAACATTTTGTACATTGGACTCTATGTTGGAGTTGCTTATTGTGTTTTTGAAGGTTGAGTTTATATGTTGTGTATTCATGTATGTTTTTCTAGTCAACGTTGGGAGGAAGCGACATATATTGACAAGACCACTACACAACACCAGTAGGCTATGTAGTGAAAAGATTAGCTTGGTTGGATATGCATTTGTTTGTTTTTAAGATCAAGGTTTAAACTTTTTGTACATTGGACTCTATGTTGGAGTTGCTTATTGTGTTTTTGAAGGTTGAGTTTATATGTTGTGTATCCATGTATGCTTTTCTAGTCAACATTGGGTATCCACTTTAACTCATTTAAAGTTTTAGTAATTTATCGATCGTATTTATTATAAACATAATAGATTTGGTTTCCAAAAGAAGCTCAATATACTAAGAGTGCATGTTTGAGTGTAGTATTAAAAATATGATGGAATAATTCAAATATATACTAATTGAAAATATGGGAAACACATGTTCATGTTCATTCTTAAATAGATTCATAGATAATGCTTGGAAAAATTCAATATCATAGCATAAAAGAGAGACTTAATTGCATAGGTGTGAAACATGGAATGAACACTTATATTTTAATGAAATTGGTTAAGAAGTTGGTTGCAACTTGCATAAGAGAGACTTACCAATCAACCATAGGCATCCAATGCAAATGCCACCTCCAAGATAGGTTATGAGGCCACTAAGTGGAAGAAACTAACTAGTAGCACACTCAACCCAAACACATATTTCTCATCACTCAACAAATCTACTCCCTACAAAACTCTCCAGACACCTCATCTAACCATCATCATCCATAAAAATCATCTCTCACTTGTTGGAAAATTCAGTTAACAGACAGCAAATCAGTGTATACGTGTCATTGATGGCAAGTACAGTTGTGGCTGCAGTGATGACAATAGCAACGAATAGCAGCGCAGCAATAATCGGGAGGAGAAGAGTCAGTGATCGTTGGATCCCATTCAAATTTTCCGAAAGGCCGACAACCGTCAGATCTGTAGAAGCTGCGAGAGAGATAAGCCATCGGAGAATCGGGAATCGGGACTTTGAAATGTCCAATTCACTCAACAACAAAAACCCCGAAATCACGATATGCAATTTCGCGATTTGATCGCAGCCGTTAAAGAAAGCTTGAGATATGGACCGTTGATTTTGCTAATCGGAGAATCGGGAATCGGAGTTTCATGAGTCTCGTGAACAATGACAACGAAAACCCCAAAATCGTGATATGTGATTTCGCGATGTAATCACAGCCGTTGGATAAGAAGTACTCTGGACCGTTGATCACATCCTGTATCAGAGTATCGGGGATCGGGACTTTGTATTGACAATTCGAAATCGTGAAACGCGATATTGCGATTCAATTGTAGTTGTTGAGCCATGATTGCATCTGAACCATTGATCCAACTCACGACAGCAGACCACGTCAGCAAGGGACACGTGGCACAACCAGGGAATGACAGGTGTCAGGCAGATTCAACACTTCGGGCACATGTAAGTCACGAATCAGAGTGACACGTGGCAGGATCTAAACACGTGTCAAACCACGTGTGACGTCAGCAGAGACATCGGCGATCGGGATTTTATAAAGTCCAATCTACTTGACATCAAGAACCCCGAAATCACGAAATGCGATTTCGCGATTTAATAGCAACCGTCAGATCCAGAAATGACCAGGAGTCAGTGGAGGACAGGTGTAAGGAGTACAGAGGAAGTCGGGGATCGGCATATCGCGGGTCCAAAGGGCGTAGGTACATTATCACTATAAATCCTGTAGCCCCGACGGGATAAAGCTACGGTCACGGATAACGGTCACGTGGACCAGTGCTCAACCAAGAGGGCTGAAGCGCATCACGAATCAGGAAATCGTGAATCCCGTGGACATAAACATGATGTCATCGCAAGTGCTGAAACTCAGATGGAGTAATAAGATCAAGGTCACATGATAGCTGGTCACATGGACCATTGTGTAGTTGGAAGGGGCTAAAGCTCGTGAAAGGAGCACATCGGGGATCGGAGAATCGGGGGTTCTGAGTACATGTGCTTCTCGACACTGAGAATGCCGAAATCGCGATGAGTGAAATCCCGATGGGATCTGAACCGTTGGATCAAATATTGATCGGAGGGCTGCTGGTCTTTCTCATATATTAACGCTTCAGTTATGAATCTGTTAAGAGAAACGAACTGATCATGACAAATCGGTTAGTGTTTCAGTTGCCAAGACATATGTCCTTGTATTACCTACTGGAAGGGGAAGTGGAATCGTCAAGGAAGCGTGTATAAAAGAAAATGAGCAAGACTGAATTCGGTTGGTTGTTCTGAATGGAAAATGAGTAAATAGTAAGAAAAATGAAGTAAATGTGCAGAGGGAGATGAAATGCAGAACAGAAGCAGAGAAGAATGACAGACAGAATAGAAGCAGAGAAGAATGACAGAAAAGGCGATGCAGAACAGGCATGCTAAACAAACAAAAGAAGAAAAGAATTACAGAACAGTTTGTTGAAGATCAGATACAGAGAAATATTGGTAAGACTTGATTTATCTGAGTAATTGTCTGTGTATTCTTTATTGAT